>OMLF01043036.1:20259-36341 GCA_900302615.1 Holocentrus rufus | reverse complement strand
AACTCTGTGTCATCTTCAGACCAGTTCAGGCACCACCAAAAATACTTTGCAAGTGCATGTGTCCCATTTCAGCTCTATAAGCACTTAGTTAAACAGGACAAAATGAGCTGGACGGCTCCGAATACTGTGAGCTCGGTCATTTGAAGATCATAATGCTCTGTCTGCAGCACATTATGAATCACTCTATATTTGTGACAAATGAAATGCTCTTCAGAGCTCACGCAAACCCTTAGCAATGCTGTTGATGTTAAGTCATGTGGTCAAAGTAAAGTATTTGAACATGCATCAGAAATGTTGAAATGCTGCTGGCGTGCTGTGCTACTGTTGTCTTGATGTTGTTGATGTTTTTGTCTGTAACCAACTCCCAGTTTCCTGTGGTAGTAACTTGGGTCTTTATCTCGTTCATAGTTCTAATGGCAAGTCTGTGTCATGGTCTGAATCAGGTGCAAGACACCCTCCGAGGGGGGGGAATGTGTGGCACAAACTGTCTGTGCATGTGAGGAAACAGGAAGCCGGCTCGAATCAGACGGCGGTCATCAGGCCCCTAACTAACACCCCCGACCCCCACAGTTGCGAGCCCTCCACCTGCGACCTTGGCACAGACCCTCGCCTCCCCCAAGAGCCATCTGGCACTAAGGCTCTATTCAACCTGGCGGAGGAGGATGACGAGAGGGATGCGCAGCGCCCTCTCTGGACTCCCACGCTCTCTGGACCGATCCAAGGGCTGGACTCTGATTTAGATAAGCCGACTTCTTATTTGCCCACTAACTTGGCGAGCTCCACCACTGAGCGCTTGAAGGGGGTGGTGGTGGACACGCACAGCTCCAATGTCCCTGCACTGAATGATAACACTGCAAAGGAGGCAATCCCCACCAAGGAGCCTTTGAGCCTGGCCCCCTCTAAGCTTCCTCTGGCCCTTCAGACGGGGGCTTTCGGTGAGGACGGGCCAGAGGGCGAGGAACTGGACCTCTTGCACAGCTACATGTATGATGCTAAGGAAGAGGAGGGGGAGGAGACGGAAGGGGATGATCTGACTCAGAGCAAGCTAACTCTGGAGGATACCCTGGCTCTGTCTCCCCCCTCCCCCTTCAGAGACTCGGTGTGTTCGGGGGAGTCTGTCAGCGGCTCCCCTGCCGGCGAGTCGATCCTCGGAAGCCCTCCGAGGTCAGTCTACACCGCAGCTCTCCTCCGAGACTTCGCACATAGCTCCTCAACACTGTGAGAGCAAAATGGGCACTGACAAAGTCGCTATCAGCACACTTTCACATCACACACACATGCATTTCCTACGTACACACCTCACATACATGCAGGGATGCATGCACGCACACACACACATGCATAACACACAAGAACTACAAAATAGATTAATCATTTCAAGTTTTGAAAATTTATTTAACATTTTCTTTTTCTGAATTGCTCAGTCATTCGCTTGCTTGTATTTTACTACTTCGCTTTTATCGAGAAGGTGTTATTCAATCTAAGAAGTAGAAAAAAAACAAAACACCTGGAATCATCCAGGAGTGCGTACACTTCTGAAGGGCTGTCAGTCCATATAGCCTTTCTGTAAACTCTGAAACTGGGAACAGTGCCAAAACTAGCCAGCTCTTGTGCCAAAATGTGATGGATTAAGCAAAGCCGAGAATCATAGTAAAGGATGTAGCTATTGTTTTCATACAGTTGTGCAATTAAATAGCATACATGCAACAAATGGAGGGAAGCCCGCTCGGTGCGTGTGCACTGCACCGTAAAATACAACCCGAGACCAAACTGGCTCCAAGGACTGCAATAGCTAGAATGCATTTCATGCCAGATCTAATTAGCTCTGCTCATGTCCTACGCCGCACATGTACAGTCGTGTTCATGTGTGTAGCAGCCGCAGAAGGATCAAAAAAACTATTTACTTTTTTGCCTTTTTTTCCATTAAGATTCACCTCAGCTTTCTCACTTCTGACCTCATTGCAATTTATAAACATTTCAGAGAGACAAAATGATATAAAAAGTACAGTATGTTGGTTGAGTATTACATTCAAGTATTGCAAGGTCTGTTCAACATTGCAAACAGATTATTACTAACTGGAATTCTGCTGAAGACTTGCGCTGTATGATATTATGTGATATGGATATAATGTGCCAATCAACGTTGTTATCAACCTACTTCCCTGCTTTCACTTTTTACTATGTAGCTGATAAAGGTTTGCTTGATTGTAGATGATGGCGATGTTGTTTACTCAGTTTACACACATGCCCTTGAGACAAGTTTTATAAGCATGGGATGTGATAAGGAGCTAATTCTGCTTTCCATGCTGTGTTAATGATATTTCTCATGGTTTCTCAGTTTGCTGTGTCATTGTAATGGAAAACACAGTACTTGTATAGCTCTCAAAGTTTGTAATACTGTTGAGCCATCTCTTGTTTTTTCACACGGGTGGTATGTTTGTAATATCAGTAAATGTTTATATATTTAGAATGTGAACTGAAGAAAAAAAGTTTATACATTTTGAAACTGTCCTCAGATGCTTGTCAAGGAGCAGTGTGTTGGCATTGGTTTTGGGTAACTTTTAAGCTAACTTTATGAGTTGACTGTATCCTCTTGAAAATATTCATTTGTAAAAGTAACCAATGATTAGTTGCTTCTTGTAATGAGATTACATGTTTCACTTTTGCTTATTATAAACTTAAGTAGTTAACTTGAGCTTAAGTTTCTTAGTTCTTTATCTATAAAAATGCAACTTTCAAAGTACAAGAATATACAGTATGTACAGTAACATAGTGCAATGGTATTGTATTTCCAAATGTTTTTAGTCTCTTATAGTGTAAGTTGTTTAACAATTTTAACCAATGTAAATTATATGAGGGTGCCACCTGTCAAACACTGTCAAAGCTAGAATGAAATAGACCTTCTTGTTTTGGGCAAGCTGAACAATGCTGTAAAATAAAAACTATTTATATTAAGAAGACTTGATTACCTCCTGCAATGCCATGTTGTAATAAGCACAAAGCTACCATGAGCTGGAATTGTATTGTCTCTGGTTAGTCTGCAAAAATGCAAAGCTTGATCAGTGTTAGTCCAGACCTGTGGCTCCCAAAATGAAATTCGGGGACCACCGGGGGTCCTTGACAGGATTCCAAGATGTCTCCGTCAAAAGTGAGGAATAGTTTAATTTTTTTGCAATTTCACTCTCTAGACGTTAACCCAGTGAAAGACGGGTGTACATGGATGATCATATTTTATTGACTCATTTTTTTCTCCCTTAATGTCACAAGATATATATTTGTATATAAAGTCTGTATATAAAGTCATATCTGACAACAAAACTGTCCGATGGGTTTACTAACTTGGGCAAACGCAGGTCTCCTCGGTTGATGGAGATAAGACGTCACAAGGAATCACAGAGGAAGGAAGGATGAAAAAAAAAGAAAGAAAAAAAAAGCCCTCCTGTTTTCCTTGACATTTCCGGGTCCTATGACTTATCAGGTGGTTGCTGGGCAGGAGCAGGAGAAGGGGGTGGGGGAAGAAGAGGGAACAATTTTACTTTCTGTTACATCTACTCCTGCATTACCGAACTGCCCATCCAGCTCCTCGTAGCGAGCTTATATGAGAGAAAAGGGGGAAGTAGCTGTCCTGAGTTTTGAGAAAGTTTTCAGTGTCAGTCGTCCCTCAGCATGGCCGGAGGCTCGGTATCGGAGTGTAAGGAGTACTTGTTCAAAGTCCTGGTAATTGGGGAATTAGGTGTTGGGAAAACCAGCATCATCAAACGCTATGTGCACCAGCTTTTCTCGCAGCACTACAGGGCGACGATCGGGGTAGATTTTGCACTAAAAGTTATCAACTGGGACAGCAAAACGCTGGTCAGGTTACAACTTTGGGATATCGCAGGTAAGCGCATGGTGATTGCACGGGAATCAGTGTGATGGTGTGTGTGGTGTGGAAATACAGTAAACGCAGCATGTGCCAAACCAAACTTTTGCTTATCTGTGACTCAGCTTCCCATACGGAAATGTCACCTCTCGTGTAGGTTAGAAATTTCACAGAAACATTAGAGTGCGCGCAGAGATACGCTCCAAGTTGTATATAACTGGACACAAAAATGTTTGTATACTTGACATTTATTCAGAATGCCTCATGACTGGCCAAAAGTTTGATATACAGGCCACTGTATAGGAATTGAACAGTTTTATGTATTTATGTATTTATTTATTTATGTCTATCATCTACATATTGAGCTTGGTGCATTGAAACATTTGTAATAACTTAAAGTACCCAATATGTGAAGTTTCAGTTTTCCTTTCCTTTTTTTCCTCCCCTCTTCCAAATAAATTATGGATGGAATTCCCATGCGGCCCAGAAATTCCCAGGCTCAACTCTTACAGTACATATGATGCAGCCTAATTCCTTTGGAAGTTTTCTTGCCTCCTTTTGAAGACGCTTGAGAGGGATTTCCCACAGAAAAAAAATCCAGTTTATCATGTTTTGTAGCTTTCAGTGTATGATCACGGCATCGCGTAATTGCCAGTGGAATGTAGGTCACTTTATTATTACCGGCTGGTTGCATGAGCGCCGCCCCCAAAGAAAACTCACAACAATACTCTTGTAATATTTTCTCTTGGGACTTAGACATAGACATACTCAATAGTGAGCTTATTGTGGCCTTGTTATACTTAATGGTATTTTTATGGAAGTAAAATCCTATATATATATCACACTTAAGGATCTAAATATAAGTTTACTTGAGTAATATTCAGGCAAAATTTATGAGACAATTGCTGTAGTTCTTTTTCATAAGAGTTGGTAAACTTGGCGAAATACCAGCCTGCACATTCCAACAGCTTGAGCAAGCAAGCTGAGTGAAATCAGTGCTGTGTAAAGAAAGTTTTTTTCCACATGCAGCCCACTCAGCTGGAGTTGTTTGTCATCTCAGGGCAAATTTGAAGGCAGCTGATGGCACGGAAAGAAAAAAAAAAAAACATTGTCAATAGGAAGTGGTTTGAGAATGCATTCTTGAAAGGAAATGAGCATGGGTCAAAACAAACCAACCAACAAAATCATTAACTTTGAAATCTAAACCTGCCAAATTTATGCTGACTGTAGTCTGAGTTGGGAAGGGATGAATTGTGTGTGTGTGTGTGTGTGTGTGTGTGTCTGTGTGTGTGTGTGTGTGTGCAGGGGGGACTGCTGTGGAAACCCCCATTGCAATAGCTTCTTTAATAATTCCCTGTTTTCCTTTTTTTGATCTGGAGAGTCTTTAAAGCCAAGTAGTACATCTGATGTAAGGCTTCAAAAACTGCTTGGTCACACATACTGTAACTCATTAAACCGATTTTACAATGGATTTGTGTAACATGTTATGAGATCAGGTGGTTTCAGGGCCCTAGTCTGAATGCAGTGTTCTGACAGGAATTTCTCATGTGAAAATGCTGAGTACTAAGTTATGTGTTCATTTTTGTTTTCTTATTTGTTGTTTATTTTTGCTGTTTGTGACATAAGGTCCAAGGATTCAGGTTGCCTGAAAGTGAAACCTCATTTAGAGATGTTGCAGTCCTTTTAAATTACAGAGACATTTCTTATGCTGTGTCAGCGCAGAGACAGGACCTCTTCAATTAAGTATCTCCCCCATAATAAAACTGGACCATACTAAATGTTCCTCGCATGTGAAATGTGTATACATGCTCCAGACAGTAGGAGTACTTAATCATTCCTTCCACAGTCAAGGTCTTTGACTGTGGATAAAGGATTTTGTGTGTTAGATATACTGTATGTTCACACCGCTTACTGTAATAAGGGAATGTCACACTCAGCTATACTCTACCAACAACCTTCTTACCTCTATTATTGGTACCATTAATACAGCAACTTTATTATTTTGTGAAATGCAGAACCACATGGACACTCAGGCATTTGAAAGTTGCACTTGCTAGCATTGCTACTAACCTCATTTTTTGGCTTTGTGGCATTATAACGTTATTTTTTATTACCTTGTCAAAGACATTGACAGACAAAGAAACTGGCATGGCAACAGTAAGTTAAGTTTTATATAGAAACTTTCACACACAAAGGTCACAGACTGCTTCACAAAATATCAGTAGTAAGGTAAAGTAAAACATTAAATAATATGAAATAAGAACATAATGAGATTGCAAAGTACTTATGATAAAAATACCCGCAAGTAAAATATATAAAATGAAATAAAAGAAAATAGTAATAAGCAATCTCAAATAGCCAAAGAGCGCACACATAAAAACGAAATAAAGGCTAACCTAGACAGATGCATCTTTAGCTGCTTTTTGAAAGTGGCGAGGGAATCCACATTCTAATGTGCAAGGGAAGGTCATTCTATTATTTCAGATCCGCCCTTCCAAAAGCATGATCACATTTAGTTTTATGTCTAGTTCAAGGAACTGTGAGAAGATCCACGTGAGAGGACCTAAGTAGACTACTTCTGCATACTTGGTTCTGCATACTGGCAGTAATTTATACCTCAATATATTTCTGAACTTCTTCTGCACACTGGCAGTACTGTGGCTTGATATGTTAATCAAATAGCATAGCATGGTCAAAGATAACACTTAGATTTTTTTAGGTTAGACCATACAGATGGAGAAAGGGAACATAAATAGTAATTACTTTTGGGAGCAACACTGTAAGGAATGAAAACAAGAGCTGCAGTTTTGTCAGGAAGTTGCTAGCCATGCATTTCTTGATTGATTTTAAATGCTTGTGCAAAACGGACAATTCATTGCAATTTTCTCGACTAAAAGAAAAGCACAGCTGTAAATCATCATTATAGCAGTGATATGTATTCAAAGCTAGTTCTAAGCTGCCCTAAGGAAGCACATATAAAGCAAAAAGAAAAGGACCCAGAACAGATCCTTGAGGCACACCACAATATAGAGCAGCAGATGTAGACATAGAATGACCAGCTGGCACAGAGAGACTCCTGTTTGCGAGATGTGAAGAAAACCATTTCAGTGCAGTACTCAAGATGCCCATCCATTTGTTAAGCCTGTCAATCAGGATGTTGTGATCAACAGTGTTGAAGGCTGCAGAAAGATCTAACTAGAACTAGAACAGAGCGTTCACCTGTGCCAGCTGCCATCAAAATGTTGTTAGAGACTCTGAGGAGAGCTGACAAAAAAGTACAAAATAGATGTAAAGATTTTGTTTACTGACAGTCTACAGTGAAAAGGGTCTTCTACACGCTTAGATGCATGCAATCCCCAGTGGGTATTGTTGTGCTTGTCTGCCATGCATTCTCGGGTTAATGCTCTTGTTTTTCCTGTTTCTGTATATTTTTAAAGCATTATTATTTTCCTTTGCCTTGCCTCTTGATGCATTTCTGTTCTGGCTTGCACACCGTCATGGTTGTACGGGTCCACCCTCTCCCTCCGTCAACCAGACCTCATATGCTGAGACAGATCTGGACAGATGGTTAGAAGACTGCTGTTTTTATATTTATTCCATCGCTTACAGCATTGACAAAAAGGGAGTGTGTGGAGGGGATGGTGAGGGGGAGGGGTTGTCGTCACAACAACTAGCATGTCTGTCACAGATTGATTGGCGGCAGGACGAAGTGTAGGCTAAATTCCCCTCTGTCGCTGGGGCCCCGACAGCACAGGCTCAGTGTGATGGGGCATCTCTGACCGACTGCCAGGGGAGGCCGTCTGCCTGTCACAGCCGGATCACACTCTATCAGAGGAACTGTGAGGGTAAATAAACTACTGACGCACACACAGACTTGGATTGACTGATACTATTGAGAAAACACAAATTGAGCGTGTGTGTTCAGGTTCATACACACCCTTACCAGAAAAACAGTAAAAGTTTGAGGTTGGAAGACACATAATTAGACTCATTTTTCACACCTACACCAAGGCCTAGCCGGAGGACAGTCTTAGGATAAAAAAAGTAATGGAACGTGGGAGTGAAAACCGGAGGTATATTTGCCAAGTCATTAAGACCAGCCATTAAGCCATTTAATCGTGCAGAAAAGGAGAAAGAATAATCTTCATGGCAACAGAGAGAGCAACATCAGAGTTACGTCGTCTTTTACCAACCTTAATAGTGATTACAGTCTGAGAGGAATGATAGTAATCAGAGCCTTGTGCAAGATGGGTGCACCATGCAAGTCAGTGTGACGCTCAGGACTTGCCCACCCCCTTTTCCCCTAGAATTGCTACTCTCTTCTGCATTCGTCTAAGCCAATGGACAGGATGATTACCACCATGGCATAGAGTAAATAAGCTTGCACCTTGTGCCAAGGCTTTGAGAGGCGACCACCAGTGGCTGAGTTGAGGGGGAGGGAAACAAGGGTAATACCCTTTCAAGGTTGGGGATTTTTCCCTCAATCCACACTGTTCAGTGCTGGAGGCTATAGTAAGCTGTAGTAAGTCACTTCTCACGTGCTGCTCAGTGGAATTTGAATGTGCCAGTCATGTGTTCACGGTCCTGCTTTACAAGCTCGTCCCATGTTCTGCTGAAGAGAGTTCTACCTTAATGGCTGTACCCTGAACTGTTGTTATTTTAGTGTTGTTGGCAGGGCGTTTGGAGAAGGTTCACAGCCAGTTGCCTCCTAACAACAGACGGAGACTGCCGCTGTTGCTGCTGCCATGTCTGGCTTGGACAGTTTCTATGGAAACCCACCCACAGAATAGCTGTGTGTACGAGCATAGAGGAAACTCGGGTTGCTAGGGCTATGGATAATGATAAGACTTCTCTTTCTCTGCGTTTCTCACATACAACAAACAAAGGGATGATACTGTGGCTGTAAAGAAACTCCTTTTTAATGAGTTGGTAGAGTTATTTTAGAGCAGATTTAAAAAAGATTTCAAATGTTCATAGCCAGGATCCAGTCATTTTGTTGAGGTCGTGCACCATCATCCCGCAGCAGAGTAAATTGTCATGAACTGGCCTTGTTAAAAGCTTTGGACTTCCACAGCGATCTTATGGACAGACCAACATCTAAAAAGGTGTGTTCAAGCAAGCACACTCATTTATTCTCCCCTGCAGTCTCATGCCTCATGCTCACTATGGCATTTAGTGGATAAATGTGATACGCCATTGTTCATTCCTCTCCCTGTGTCTTCCACTGATTAGGTTAGAAGCATATGATTCTAATTTATGCTCTTGAGTTTTATTTTATTTGCCCTTCATTTAGAAACAGAAATCTCCCTGAGACTCAAGTTTTCTTTTAAAGAGTGACACAGGATTCTTAAAAAAAGAGCACACATCAGTGTAAAAGAATAATAAACAAAGGGACATCATAAGAGTCAGAATATCTTTGAAGAAAAGTAATTAAGCAATCTATGACCATTGATTATCTGTGACCTTTAGGACAGTTATTTTGTGCTTTGGGAAAGTGAAATGATCGTTTTTGTCCCTTTAAGGTTGGATGCAATGCTTAGTTTGTTGCGCAGCTGAAGACTTACAGGATATATATGCTTTTTTTGCTACTGCAGTGATAAGAGGTCATATATGTGTAATTTAGCCATAAATGTTTGAACTAGAGGCCGATTCTGAAGAAGAGCAAATGGTACAGAGTCGTTCACAACTGGACATATCAGAATGGTCATTTTTTTTATACATTGCTCTCTACAATGTTAGAAATGTAATAGTTACAGATACCACGAGACTTCATCTGAATCAGCTGTGTGTTTCTGATGTCAGACAGATAAGCCTTGGCCCTGATCAGCAGCTCTGATAACAGTTAACATTATCTACCTTGTAAAGACAAACTCCCAGATACTCTGAGAACCATAGAAAGTCTCTGGAAAATCTAGTGAACTTCACGTGAGCTAAAATACAAATAGATAGTGAGACACTGAGGCTACGGTTGTTTACCAGTGTGTGACGTCACACGGTAACTTACTGGTACCGGTACTGGTAACTGCGTCAATCATGATTTTAAGTGGGTCTTTAAGTGTGTTCAAAATTTTATCACTTAATTTACTGCAGAGCTTAAATACCTGTAGGCTGCTGGAAGTGCTGCTGTCCAATACGAACACACACGCGTGCACACACAGACACGCACACAGATGGCCAAAATGGTAATCCCCAACATTTGAAATTGAAAGTGATTAAAACGTGCCCTTTCAGCACAGTAATACTCACACTGGAGTGGGACCTTCCTGTGTCAACTGTCCGATTACCCAGTGCCTGAAGCATCAATTGCAGTATAAGATATGAATGTCACTTGAACTAGGTTGAGCTCAATGGAAAATTAGATGGTTGAGCCAGCCTGCTGATGGAAAATAAAAAGCTCATGTCAACCTTTTAGTGGTAATTACAAGTGGGATATGTGGAAACTTTTGGTAGGTTGGCATCAGATATTGTGAAAGTGTGTCAACACAAGCAGTAAACAAAGCACTAAATCCACCAATGTTGGTGGTTCAAGGTGTGAAAATCCACAATTATCAGTTGCATCGACACACTAATACACACGCTTACAAAATGTGGGAAATATCTAGCAAGCTCAGTGCAGTGCAGGTGTGATGATTTTTCAATTGCGACTGTTAGACAAGATAAGTGCAGTGTGTGTTAATTGTATTGAAAGGAGATGTTTGAATAGCATTTTGCATTTAATTGTTTGAAATTACCCATGGGCCCTGTGTATGTGTACTGAGCAGCGGCACTCTGAAAGCTCCACAGTGAAGTAAGTAATGAAATTTCAACACAATCATTTGTCATTATCACAAAAACTAGGAAAGTAGGGCTCAGATTGACACTTAATTTTGACACTTAAATTATTGGTGCAGTCTCGTGGAGTCTTGACGGGCCAGACTTGCTGATAGAAATATTCTCTTGATAACTTTCATATTGAACTATTGATCAAAATGCTAATCCCATCTGTCACAATGGAGGCAATGCAATGAAACCAGCTGAAGTAGAATGCATTACTTCAGTACATTTGAATTTTCATGTTTGTCTGTCACAAACCATCAAGCCCAGTTTAAGATTTCTTTCAGTTGAGAATAACTTTAATCTATAAAACAAACTTAAAAATAGTATGGAGTTGGCTCACTTTTGTTTTTCATGAATAGGATTGGAGTAGAATAATTATCAGGACCTATTTAAAGGTCAGGCATCATGGGATTTGCTGTCATTTAATGTTAGTGACTAATGTGCCACAACCAAAGCTGCTCATCAATACCTCAAATAACTCATTACCCCAACCACAGTCAGATGTGTGTATGTGTGTGTGTGGACACCCACGCATTTGTGTCTTTGTGCATGCATAGAGACACACTGCAGTCACAACCATATTGACTGATATAATCACGCCATAGGAACCTTTTTCCTTCAGCCAGCTCTCTCCTGGGATAAGCACTCCTACAGAATGAGGTTCACTCCTCCAGGCAGGCTTTGCTTACAAATCGATCCAGCAATCAGCAGCTTGTCCTCCGTCCCTGGAACAGCACAACTATTATAGTTATCCGAAGCATTATTTAGCACGCTTTTTGTCAATTCTGCAAGTGTCTGTCTCCAAGTTAAATACAGATTCGTATTCCCTGCCTATGTCCAGAACAGACCACAGAATAGCTTGCAACCTTGGCAGGGTATGGCAGGAATCTATAAACATTGCATCCTTTATTATTAAATGTAATGTGTTCCTGGTCCAAGGTGACAGGTGAAAAGAAACTATTTCAGCCATTATTCCATCATTCCCGCCTCCTTTCACCTCAGTGGAGAAATGGTTTTAGCTGTTATGAGAATCAATACAGCACGGTGGATCCACTCACCTGTCCTTGTGTCTCTTTTCATTTGCGACAAGTTTGAGTTGCTTTCTCTTGACTGAATAAAGCATGGGGCCCCGTAATTTTTTTCCCCCCTCGCTGGCTCATCCTGACATTTTTGCCTCTCTTCTCATGCCTAAATTGACAAATACAGCAGACAGCATTCGAAAATATCAGAGCTTGCCTCGCTCTGCCAATATTTGACTCTGTGGTTGATAAGGCTCAACTGGTCACTCAGTCCTGGCTAAAAATAATATTGGTGTCAAACAGAGCATTTGGTAGATTAAAAAGGAAGAAAAAGGCCGGTTTCCTCTTTCTCCCTTTCAGTCCACTCTGCTGGATGTTATGAGCTCCACAAGGCCTGGAAATGAAAGCCTTATTTCAGTCTATCGGCTCTTTATCCCACTGTGTCGTGTCTCTGGTGAATTCACCTGGGGTTATATCAGCTAAAATTAGACTCTCAATTATGAGCAATTACCGTCAGGCCTGTAGGCCCCACAGTGTATTCGCTTCCTCGCTCACACCCGCATTGCGCCACGCCACTCCAGTTCCTTGCATGGTTGGGTAAGTAGCGAGTACCTACAGTAAAGCGAAAGTACTCTTGGAGGAGCTGCACTCTCAGTTCCTCAAACCTTCTCTTGAATTTTTTTTTGTGTGGCTCAGCTGAAGTGGAGGGTGTTACCATTTGCACTCACACTTGTCCTGTAGGTTTTCTTAAATTGCAAGCCTTGTAGCAAATATGTGTCTTTTGGGAACACATCTACCGAATCCACCAAAAGCTTCCACAAGTCGCTGGAAGCACATTATAATTACTGAGAGTGAATCTAAAGAGAAGTCAGATGAGCAGGTTCTTGAAGTGTATCGACTTCCTGTTATGTCGAGGCTGGTGACTGTTCAATCATCCACGCTTGACTGATACTGGACAGAAAATAACACGAAGGGCTCTCGACGAAAACGTAAAGAAACATTTGGGGAAACTTATGCAAGATGGCGTGCATCTGTGTGTGACTAATATTTTATGAGAAAGAGCAATACAGCCGTTGTCAAAACACGTAAAGGGGGAGAAACCAAGCCCTCTATCTGATTTTTAACATAAAACTATTTTCAAGGCATCTGTACAAGGTTCTGTCTTTCACAAAGGATTGCTGTCTCAGGAGGCGATGAGGCCTTGTGTAGCCTTTGGCACGAACATGATGAATTCTTTTGAAGGCTGTCCACAATCTCCCCTCTTGAATATTTCTTCCTTTTGTATATGCAGCAGACAGGTGTCTAAGTCACAGAATATGATCACAGCCACAGCCTGTCCATGAGCCTGCCTACCAGGCTCTTAGCAGTCCTGTGGAATCAAGGGGCCCATCAGCAGCCAAAGAAACATGGGCCCTGTTTGTGTGACCAAGCACTGTCTGTACTTGTGTGTGGTTATTGAATTTAAGCTGCATCTTTACACTAAATGCCTGTAAGCTGTTTATATCTTCAAATCACCTTATGTACTGTTGATCATCCATGGGAATGCTGGGAATTATATGTGCTATGTCCAGCATGGCAAAAGGTCTTATCATATCTGGCTCCAAGGTTATGTGATAATATATCTTATCTATTTCTTAAGATACTGAAGTGTTTTGCTGTGAAGTCCAGCTAGTGGAAGGTAGAGACTTTGTGGTCAGTCTCTACACGGATATTTGCCCTTCCTGTCAAGACAATCAGAAAAGTGTTCCACATTTGGAAAGGACAAATGGAAAGCAGGAAGAGGAATTGGAAAAGGACCCAACCCAAACATTTGATTGGAGACCTATCAGGATGTTACGCCAATGAGCGTTCCAGTAGCATCTTTCACACATTGCTGCTTGATACGACTAAGTAGGTCATCGGAAAGCTCTGACCTGAAGACTGGTATCAAGAGATCCTTTAATCAGACAGGAATGCATGGAGATGCGACCACAGACAGGTATAACGAGCGGTGCAGTTTTCCCACTGATCTGCTGACCAAAGATTCACCCCCACCCACCCGTGTGCGCCTCATTGCTTAGTTATTCTTAGGTTGACTGATACGGGAAAGCTTAAAGGTGTGCTTGAGAGCTGCCTCCAGAGGTTACTCACGTTTCTGTTTTCCACACACCTCAAGAGCCTCGTTCCTCTTTAAGGTTTCATTTCAAAGGCATGTGTCTTAGGGGTGGAAATTCCCATGGAAATTTGAATTGGTCAGGACCACAGTGGCCTCAGAACTCCCACATTGTGCAAATGATTTAGACAATTGGCTGGAGTCATTTTGAGTGATACAAAGGCATCTAAGAATTTCAAATGCAGCAGTTCAAATTGTCCATTATGCTAACTGATTCATACCAATTAGTATATTCTGAGTGCAAGGCAATTAATCAGAAGAAGGGATCTTTTGCTGGCTCAATATGAAGCAAGCTAGTGTGGTATGGATATAATGAATGAAATAGGAAAAAAAGCCATTGTCAAAAACAAAACTAGACAATCCAGTTGTGCTGAAGTCAAGCCCTTCTGTTAGTGACACTTCATACCCCACTGGTAATTCTCCCAGCTTTGCCTTTGTGAAATATCATCTTAGGTTTTCTCAGAGAATGGCTATACAGAGAATGGGTTTAATATTGTGGCAGATTATTCCTGCCATTCTCTGTGTGGATTAGGCCCATGGCAAATTAGGGAAAAGTAGGTCAAATAAGAGATATTTCTTTCCTTGTCATTTTTGGCCCCAACAGGGGAGGAAAAATGAGTGACGTTGAGAAAGAGAAAGAAGTGTGTCAGTTTGTTGACCAAGCTCAGTGGTAGACATTTGGTTTCTCGTTTCAAGATAACTGTTTTTGGTGTTTTGCTTCAGAGACTTAATCACATCTGTTCGTGACGGATTTGTCATGTCATCCACACATTTTCTTAATCGTTTGTAAACCTAAAGCCCTATTACTCATCTAGCTTAGCATCTCATCAACCTTTCAGTGGTGTTTGGGTTTGCATTGTGAAAAATCAGATAATTCACTCGATTTCTTTTCGCTTCCCTCCTCCAGGTCAGGAGCGTTTTGGGAACATGACGCGAGTATACTACAAAGAGGCTGTGGGGGCGTTTGTGGTGTTCGATGTGACAAGGGGCTCCACGTTTGAGGCCGTGTCCAAGTGGAAGCATGACCTGGACAGCAAGGTGAAGCTGGCGAATGGCAACCCTATCCCCTCAGTGCTGCTGGCCAATAAATGTGACCAGAAGAAGGAGAGCACCAACAACACATCCCTCATGGACAACTTCTGCAGAGAGACCGGCTTTCTGGGCTGGTTTGAAACTTCAGCTAAGGTGAGAGGCGGGAGATGTCAGTCACACAGACACAGAACAAAGACACTGTTTCGCATCTATTCTTCTCAAAGTCAGTTTTTTTTACCCTTATACTGTGTTTTTGGGACTGCTTGTAATGATTATTTTCCACTTTCCATTAATCAGTTGATTGTTTTTTTGATTAAGTGTCAAAAATAATGACAAATGCCCAAAGTGAGGTCTTCAAATTGCTTTCTTAGTCTATTGAGCAGCCAAGAAAACCTAAAGCATTCATTTTATAATAATATGAGCGGAGAAAAGTAGCAAATCATATCATCTTAGTGATTTTAGTGAAACTGTAATCAGCAAATGTTGGGGATTTTTACATCACAAATAACTACAATGAATAATAAAAAGTAAATTAATAGAAATTAAAATTGATTCATTTTCAAATGCCCAAATGCCTTGTTAAGTGTACCAGTTTTCAGTTTTTTTGTTTTATGTACAGTATGGTCTTGTACTGCCTTTTTGATGAAAGGCCATTTTGGTCGGCTCTCGCTTCTAAAAAGGGCAAAGGGGCCAGTTTAGAGTTTAGGACTAAAGATAGGGTAAAATGCTTTTGTTTAGACCTAGGCAATTGATTGTAGCTTATTGGAGGTCCTTGTAAGGACATAAATACAGTGTGATTGTGTGTGTGTAAGGACAGGAGGTTGGAGGTGGCTCTGACTGTAAATGTCAAACCAAAATCTCTGACTTCTTCGCAGAGTCGAGGTTTCGTATATTAATCCTGTTGAAATAGTGTTGTTAAACAGTTTGACAGAATGGCAAACAGTGCTCTTGTGAGACGCCCTCAGGTTTTTGTGAAATCCAGGCTCTTGATGCTACTATATTCCTACCAGCAGGTAACTGTGCGAGCAGGAAAGTGACAGAAGGCTTGCCAGGTCTCAGCGTGTGCCGGCTCATGTTCGGAGATAAATTACTTCCTTCCAAGGATACAGTTTAGCCTGACACATGTTTGTATATGACTGTGTGCTGAACCACTGAAAGTCAAACAACCATTTTCCTAATTATGAAACTCCAGGGAAATACC
>OMLF01043036.1:3678-20207 GCA_900302615.1 Holocentrus rufus | reverse complement strand
CCCCACACCCTCCGCCCTGCCCCCCTTACCGTTCTCTCTCTCGTGCTTAACATGAAAGGCTCAGCTGGCTCTTTGCCTTACTCTGCCTCTCTTTGTCCTTAGCATGAGAGCCAACAAACTAGCCAAAACATTTACTCACACTACTGTCTTAACATTGAGCCCTGGTACCCACCCTTATGTCCGTGTTGAGAAATGCTTTGATGACTTTTGGCATGCAGAGTTAACGTCATTATCTTGTTTGGAATAACCTCTTGCCCTGTAGTTGTTGTGGTGTGACCATAATCAACTTCTGTCACGTGGTCTGTCATGTGAAATGCATGGGTGTGTGTGAGTGTGGGCGAGTGAGTGTGGTGATCGTCTCTCTGGCTAGTTGCTATCTGTGGTTAAGTGTAATTGTTTTGTGTGTGTGTGTGTGCGTGTGTGTATGTGTGTGTGTATTGTTCAACTCAGACCGCAACAACCAGTAATTGGAATGCTGCCCAGGAGTCACAATTTTTGGCTCTCTTTCCCCACATGCTATTTGTTTCTGTTTCACTTTGACCAAGCACACAGGCTGCCTCTCACTATATACTATAAAAAAAGAGATGCTTACCCATAAGAGAACATCATCAATTCAAAAAAATCAAGTTGTTGTACAGTATTTTCCACAATTTTGTGTAGATCAAATTGAGGCAGGTGACAAATACTGAAGGGCTTTACAGTGAAGATAATTTGATGTAGCTAACATAACATGCACTCCTTAATTAAGGAAGAGGCTGGCCTAGTTTTGGTTCATGCACCCTTTTTGCATCGAAAAATCATGAGACATGTTTGTTCTCGGTTCATTATCGTTCCCCTTGAATAGTGGAGTGGACCTTGCGGCTTGAATTCCAGTGATTTTCATGCAGGTTGGGCTGTGAGAAAATATGTTTTTGGGGGAAATAATACGACCACATCACTTTTTTTCCAGGCCTTACAGGCTAATTAGTATCTCATATAATCAAAAATGCAGATTTTTATCAATTTCCCTGATTGCTAATTAAAGGAGCGGTAAATGGAGGCGAGCTAATTGAAGTACATTTATAATGTTTTTTTTGAAAAGCTGAAAATGATTGCCCTATTTGAAGGATATGTGTTGAAGGATAGCAAAAAACTGCAGCAAAGTAGTAAGTTTCTCATCACTAAAGCTAGTGGGGAAGTTGTGCAGTGTGCAATTATAAATGATGGGGATGAACATTTTAATACGGCATAGGTCAAAAAATACTGACGCATTCTTTAAATATTTGAGTTTTTGTAAATTGATACATTGTTTCCATGCAACCTGTCCTTTTTTCAACTTATGTTGTAAATGCACATACCAGTTTGCTATAGCCAGTTTGCCCAATTTTAGAGACTGTAATTGATATTCTTAGTCTCTCATTCGTTCATAGTGCAGTGTTGTGTCCTTCAGGATTCAAAAGGTGCCTGCTGTTCCTTGCTGTTGATTTATCAGACTGTGCAGTACAAAGTGATTTGAGTGGACTTCAGGAACAAAACTGAAAGGAGATGCTGCAGTGCTGAAATTGGATGGCTTACAGAAAATCGACTTGGACAGAAAAAGGGGAAATACACAATACTGCAATGAATTTTGTGATAAAAAGAAGAGTACATCATTTTCTGCAATTTTTTAGGACTCTTTATTATTTCAGTAATGCAAAAATGACCTGTTAACTATTTCCCCTGAATGCTGATGTGTTTGTTTCCTCTCGTGCATTGTGTAACCACTCTGACATATGCTGCTTTTTGACTTTCTTGTAGGACAACATCAATGTGGACGAGGCAGCACGTTTCCTGGTAGAGAATATCTTGGCCAACGACAAAGGTTTGCCATACGAGGAGAGCAACGGAGACCGGATCAAGCTGGACCAGGAGACTGTGGCTGCTGAGAGCAAGTCTGGCTGCTGCTAACACTCAGTCCATCCACATTAGCCATGCAGTTCACCCAGGCAGGGTCCAACCCGTGCACCCAGCCTTCTACGGCTGCCTCAGACAGGAGGAGTATGAATTTCTCCACAATTCCAGAAAGTTCTCCTGAACTTCCCAGTGTCCCACTGTAGATTTCCTGACCTGATCCTGGTCCTGATCTCCAACTGGGTGCAGAATAGGAGTCCAATTTTTGGTTCCTATGGTCTCAAATGTTTTTACTGCGTCCCAGCCACCAAAGCTACTTCCTTTTTGATCCCATGCCTTCAAACCCGAGGGTCTCAGTTGTTTTTCTCACCACACATTTCACCAATTGCGGGCTCCACGGCCAGCTATGGACCCTCTGAAGCTCTGGACTGCACCACACCAAGTAACAGGTGTAAACCAACAAAACTGTTAACACGCAAACTAGAAACCAACTTATAGCCTCTTATGTTTCGTTTTTCTGTCACTTTAGTCTCTTTGCTCTCCATATCCACCTATCTTTTTGTGTTGAGGTCATTCATATAGTTTTGGTTTGTGAAACAAACAAACAAAAAAAAAACTGACTTGATCGAATTTTTAAGGAATTTCTCAACAGTTAATGCAGGCAGATATTAATGTCACTCAAACATTCATTTTACTATTATTTTTGTGTTCTGTTCTTATTATATTTCTACAATATGTAAAAGTAAGCAAAGGGGCATCATATTTACAGTAATCAAGCTGTCAAATTTCATAATGACAGTATTGATGTCTTAATGTTCTCTCTGAGGGCGAACAAATATATGGAAATAATGTGCCATAACAAGCATTTTTCTTATTTTAATATGACTCTGAGTTACACTTCTCAGTGTTCATTCCAGACAAGGACACTGAAGCACATCAGAAAAGTTTGAAATGTTGTCTCTAATGAAGTTACCATCTGAGAAACCTGAGAAATCTTTGAATGATTTGGTGTTTCCAGTGGTGTATCTGAGGTCCATCAGGAAGATCTGATGTCTATATTTTAAAAGTGTTTTTGGTTATGTATTACATAGCTGGTGAGATAGCCAACAAAAAGCAGCAAAGGACTATGGTCTCTTATGTGTGGGGATTATAATATTGCTAATGTTGTCGATTGATGTATTAAAGTTTTTTTTGTGTTTTTTTTAAATTATGGAGTTGAGACAATTAAGTTTACACATCAAAATACTTTAAATCTACAACAAGAGCAAATAAGAATAAACATTTTAACACATTTGTGTTGTTGCTTATTAGTTACTGCAGCATTTGATTTGAATGTTTTGATCCAATAGCATACTGATAAGAGTCTAAGAAATGGGTCTGTTGCTCTAAATGATGACTTTTTTTTAATGTAAGTGGTGAGTAATTAGTAACACACACACACACACACACACACACACACACACACACACACACACACACACACACACACACACACACAGAGTAACACCAGGATATGACCTAGCCAAATAAACCCTGTGAAGAAAAGTTTTGAAAGATGTTAAATGAAGTACAGTAGTTGCTTTTCCCAACATGGGTTAGAGTTAGCAAACATGAAAGAATGGGTTATTCATTATAAACCTAAATTTTAAGTAGCTTTCAGTATTTGGCTAAAATATAAAGATTTTTTCCCTGTTGGGATTTTATGGCTCAATAATCTAATTTTTAAGATTACAAAATTGGTTTTGGTTGGCATGCTGACATATTGGACCAAGCCAGCTGAGCTGGGATTGACTCTCATGTTAATACATTAATGATTGGCACTGCCTACAATGCAGCAATGTCACTAAAAATGTTGTAGCAGAATGTCTGACAACATGGACATAGTAATGGATTCTGGCTACGCAAGATAAATGAACAAAAGGCAGCATCAATTTATCTAACAAATTGTAACGCATTGACAGCTACAATTAAACGACTTACACCATCTGTATCACAAAATCTAGCCTAATTGTTTCATTTTGATGTTTCAGTGAACATGAGAACATGATTCTTATGATATAAGAAATTCTAGAATTTAGAACACTGTACGTATGTGTTTCTGCTTGCTGTAGAATTTACTACAAATTTGAGTGCTTATTAGGAAAAGAACAGCTCATTAAATGTAAAAGTACTGTTAAATTATCAATGCTGAGAGTCACAGCAGAAAGGAATGTGGAAAAAGAACTTAAATGTGAAAAAGTGTAACCTGAACAGTGTGTGTGTGTGTGTGTGTGTGTGTGTGTGTGTGTGTGTGCGCGCGCGCGCATGTGTGTGTGTGTGTGTGTGTGTGTGTGTGTGTGTGTGTGTGTGTGTGCGTGCGTGCGTGCGCGTGCGTGCGTGCATGCATGTGTGTGGGTGTGTGAGTGTGAGACAGGACCATGTGCTTCCACTCAGGAAGTAGTGCGTGATAGTCATCAGACTTTGCACGCTCACCACCGCAGCTCGTGCTCTTCCATACTTAGGCGACTTCATTACCAGAGCAGGAATGCCTTGAAGGCCCCCAGGACACACAGGAGCTAGTGTACAATCATTTCAGCAATTCTCATTCACTGTCTGTGATATAATCAATTTGATGTCACAAAATATGATGCATATGATATGAGTCATTTAAGAGTAATTTAAAATTTGTGCAGGACGTTGATGCACTTGTTTTATTACTTGAGGGTGCGTTTACACTAGTTTGTATTTTATCACAGCAGTGGTGCCACAGTAGGCTACACGGAGCCTTTATAATTGTATACACACTCTAAGCAGTGCTCCTGTCTGTATGCATGTGATGTAAGTCTTTGTCATTACAAAACGTGCTTGTTTTTAATAATTAGTTTTATTCACTTAATAGCAGTCGCTGTAATCACCCTTATACCACATAATACATGAAACAATAAGGGTATGAACTCAGGGTACGTACATTTTTAAGCTGTTATTCAGTTCAGTTTCCATAGATCTCTCATTCCAGTGAAAGTGAGTGGCTCTGATGCCCAGCTCAGGCTCCACCCCCTCATCTCATCCCCATGGCTCTGTCGCTTAGCAACGAGTAAACTTTCATCTGCAGTCAAAACAAACGAAACGTACTTCAACTATTAGCTTTTTGACACGTCTTTTCGCTATTTGCTAACTGCTGAGTGGCTTTGAAGCTCACCCTTCATCAACTGCAATGTCCAAGGCACTACCAAAGAAAAAGGAGTCCTCTTCCAGCAGAGTCACTTCATCCCATGGGCAGACGCCAAATAAAGAGTGAGTTTGGGTAACGTTAACATGGGTAACGTTGACGAGCTAACGAAAACATAACACACCAACACAGTTTAAGCTAATTTACCGTTAGTGTTACTTATTTCAAAACAGTACCTAACTAGGCCAGCCAATTAGTAACGTTACACCTTACAATGAAAAGATGTATCCCTGCATTATCAAGGTTACTAAATGATCACCCATTGTATGTCTAAGAAGAACGTCAGCATCTCACATAAAATGTATGTAGCTAACTTTAGCAATCTTAACGTTAGCACCCGATAACTTTTAAGACAGCGCAGGAATTATCAGTAAGCTTGAGGCCTGCGTCAAATTTCTCTGCAAATTTCACTGTGAGGCTGTGTTTTGTAATGGATGAAGTAAATATGTACAGTATATAAAATATCTTTATCTATCTATCTATCTAGTAAACTATTATGTAGATACAGAGGAGGGTAAACAGAGTATGTGGGGGTTTAACCTGTACGTCCTATAGGCATTGCCAGCAACAACCAGTAACACATAAGTCGATGTATATTGATATTTTTTTCAGAACAGCGTCCCTTGCTCCCAGTGGCTCTGAAAGCCAATTGGATCTGAGGAGAGGCAAATTCTCCATTTGGCCTGAGTGGAATGAGTCAGAAGTCAATGGGGAGAAATGGGATGCAGCCAAAGGAGCCAAAGATGGCAGGATGGGCAAGAGCCCCTCTGTTGTGAGTGTGGTATAAAAGCTAATATTGGATGAAACAAGTACATACAAACGTTTAATGAATCATATATTTTAATCTGCAAAGTGCACATGGCAAAATGCATGTTCCTTCAAGCTCAATTAAAAAACTCACTTGTGTGAGCTTCATAGTGTTGTTGCATTAATACGTTATGTTTGAGCTGTGTGTTTTTCTTTTTGTCTGCAGACATTCTTTGACGATCCTGAGGGAAAAATTAACCTGCCTTCATCTTTGAAAGTGCACTCTTGGAAGCGCCCTTCAGAGTTCATTGGCAGCAAGGTAACTAAAACTTCCCCATGTCTGTTAAGGTTTCAAATGGGAGAGTGCATGGTAAACACTCACCTGTCTACTACTGATGAAAACTTCTCACAGTGCTCACAGCTGCTGTGTGGCTTATGAAACTGATGTCTCACGTCAGATGTAATGATAACACACAAAGCAAACTTATCATATTGTGTTTAGGAATGTTAAAGCAATGTTAGGTATGTCACAGCAAGAGTGTGTAACTTTGGAGGAAACCAGGAGGACTAACATGCCTCTGCTCTCCCTCCACCACCCACCCAGCCAGCAGCACTCGGCACGCAGACGATTCCCAACTTGGAGCAAAGACCTCCTGCACCAGGGCTTGCTCTAGTCAGTCTGATATCCAAGCTGCCAAATTTTCTTTGAAAGGCTTACTCCTATTAATGCAATGTGGGGATTACTTTGCTGAATTAAGCAAAATATCGACGCCTATACCTACAGCAGCTTTAGTAAAGACAATTTTTTATTTATTTTTCTTGTGGTACTGTGTACAGACTAATTAAGAAAATCTGCTCTCTTTGTGCCTCTAATGCAGTTCCACAATTTAATTGCATCGCTCCACTCTCCTTTCTTTTGCCCCTCTCCCGGTGCAATATTGAGCAATTACTCTAAGCTTCCTGCTTTCTGAATTAGTCCTTGCCAGCACAGGTCACAGGATGCCTTCCACTTGCCGTGTTAAAAGCATTACAATAATTTTATACAAGAAGAACCTGGGGATACTCACAAAAGCAATCAGGCATGCCCATGCAGGCAGCAGCTCTGTTGTGCTCTTCTCTCCTCTTGTGCTTTTTACCAGGCTGTTATTCCTAATCTTGCCTAATTGTCGGAAAAGAATCAAAGTTTGGCTTTCATTTGGGGTTGCTTCAAGGATAAGACAGAGCACAGCCTCCCTTGACCCAAAGCTGCAGACTGTCTTTCTCAGCATCATCAGAGCCATTAATTCATATTTGATTAATACTGTGTTGGAGTCTATTAACTTGGTAATCAAACACTCATTGCAAACATGCTCTCTGGAGTATCATGGCTCGGTTAGATCAGCTTAGGCCCTGGAATGAGCTGAGACGCATTATTTGCTAAGTAGTCCACATAGATTAAGACACATGAATATTTCCATTTTAATTAGGTGACCTGTTTCTTTCCGCCGAACGATCTAGCAATCTTCCAGAGCTGTATGGCCACCTATGTTTGCATAATGAACTGTCCTGATGGGTGCATAGCTACTGCAGCACTGCATATTTAACAGATTTAGTGCACAAACTGTCTCTGTCCACCATCTGGCTAATAGGGTTATAAACCGTCTCAGGTAGTTGTATTGCTCTGCGCTTGAGTTGAAAACATCGGTGTGCTTCATTCTAGGGTCCTGCCGTTGTTGAGAACGAAGCCGCCTTTGACCTGATCTCCCCCAATCACCATCTGATTTGCAGCGAGGTAACTTTTTTGCAGTAGCACTTTCTATGTGTCTATTATGTAGAATCTCACTGATTTTTCCCTGGCCAGTTATTGATCAACATTTGGATAGTGTAAATCATGTGTCAGACAGAGGGACATTTGATTGACAGGAATGAATTAGACAGGGCTAATGCAATGCGTTATTGATTTAACAAATGATGGATCAGGTGACCGCAATCAATTGATAGATTTACAGATCGACTGGTAGTTATTGTTAAACTCCTGATTGCATCTTCT
This sequence comes from Holocentrus rufus, assembly GCA_900302615.1. Taxonomy (NCBI): domain Eukaryota; kingdom Metazoa; phylum Chordata; class Actinopteri; order Holocentriformes; family Holocentridae; genus Holocentrus; species Holocentrus rufus. The sequence goes on along the minus strand of OMLF01043036.1, from coordinate 12,354 downwards.
GTCCTTGCACTGCCGTCCAGCTGATGAGGTGGATCGTCAGTGAGATCTATATTGTCTGGAAGCTGTGTAACAGCACATCGGGGGAGCAAGATGGCTGGAAACCTTGGGAGCACATCTACTCGCTGTGTAAGGTGGTAAAGGGTCATATGCCGCTCTACAACATCTACGGGAAGTACGTGGTCAGACTTTACTGGATGGTGAGCCTCACACACACACATGCACACATACATGGATAATGCCGTAATGGAAACCGATCCACTGGGGGCCTTGCTTACACTCTTTTATGGAAGGAGTGCTTTCTGGTGTGACCCTCACGCTGTATGAAAATGCCCAACCTTGTATGAAGCTGAAGGATGTCAATGGACATCACACCATCGCGGATCAAGTCATCGCCTTACAGTCCAGCCACATTAGTCAAGACATTTTTCAGTGGCACACCTGCGAAGGATGGAATGAGATCTATTGTATTATTCGGCAGACTCCACAGGAGACAGCAGATGAGAAGGGAGCAGGGAGGGAGTGCAGAGACGGGAAGGGATGAAAAGACCTTATCCACTGAAAGCTCAAATCAATCAGACTCACTGCTGTGCCAAAAGTGGCTGGGCTTCATACATCGCCTGATGAATAGATACGGCTTAACAGGAGTCAGCTGCCTCCCGAAGAGCAACGCTCAGTTGGATATCTAGGCTGTATGGAGCATGAGAGCCAGGCCCGGCGCCGGGGGCTTTATGCATTGTATTGTCATTCAGATTATTGATGTGTGAGGATAAGCATATTACAAGTTTTTGGATGCACAGACAGTGTTCGTGTTGCATGTTAGTTTCGGGGAGCATAAGGCCATTGGATTGAACAGCTCTTGAAGTTGCTCGCCTGTGAGTTTCAGCATGCGCGTTGCTCGCCACAGATAAGATCTGCAAAGGACGTTTCTGCCGCTGTGTTACAGTGAGGGAGCTTTTTACAGACTCGCTATGCTACAGTTTGGGTCTGTGAGGGAGTGGAGGAGACTAAAACTGATGGTGTTCTGTAACTGTTCAGCTCTGCCTTGACAAATAAGCATGACATGGTTGTAGGCAGCAGTCCCCGTGCCAACCATAGCACGCTAACAGATGGTTGTTGAGATGGCATTAAATGCCCCACCCCCACCCCTCTCTCTTGTTTCCTTGTCTGTGATGCTCTTAGGCTACTCATTTTCTCCCCAGCTCTTCTGTCTCTCCATTCTTCTCCACCATTATTCTTCCTCATGCCGCTGTGAATACCCACTCTGTTCTTCCAGCCTTCTCTCTCAACATCCAACTCTCTCTGTCTCTACGTCCGTGCAGTTTCCTTCCTCTCTCCTGTGACTTGTCACTTTGCGCTGCTTCTTGCCTCCTCTATGAAAAGTCCAAGCTCCTCCTTTGAGCACTGATGGGACGGGAGATTGTGCACGTGTGCACGCTTGTCTTTGCACACCGGTGTGATAGATAGAGGGATAAGCAGGAGAAGCCCGGCTGTGAACAGTCCGTCAGATTATATAGCCTGTTTGTATAGAAACTTGCTCCTCCCTGCCCACAGTGTGAAACTCCCCCAGACAGCCAGTGGACACATCACACCACGCTGTCAGTCAGTCGGACAGACAGCATGTAACAGCCGCTGACACCGCACAGGATGCTAAGACGCCAGACTAGGGTAGCTAATGCAAGAACAGCACAGATCACACACACATTAGGTTTTTTAGGGGAACAGATATTTGGATTCTTGTCATGGTTTGTCATGGTTTGTGGAATCTCCTTTAGAATTGTGCTAAGGAGGACAAAGGAGGCCTGTATATATATACTCTACAACCATGGATTATTCTATTATGAACCTTTGCTCATATGTACTTTTTCACTTTGTGTGTGTCTGCATTTTGTGCAGGGTATATGTGCATGGCACAACGTGATAGTTTTGCTGTTAGAGTGGAATGAACCCATTCAAGCGTGCTACAATCAAGGAAACAAATAGCCATTGAGTTTCCATGAGAGGCTCTTATGGACCTCGAGTAGCACGGCAGACAAAGCCCTGCCCCCCAAAATTAGACAAGGCTTGGTTTGTGAAGCTTTACACAGAAAAGTGAGGCAAACCAATCATCCTGAGCGATTACTCATGTTGCTTATTAGCTGCCCAGTAGAAATCTAATTTTACTCCACTATCGTACAAATACATGGCTCATGATGCTTAACAGCAATCCAAAGCAATTCAGCCTTTTTATCTAAACCCCTTAGCCTTTCTACATTTACATATTACATTTTAGACATTTAATTGATACTCATATTAAGAGTGACTTGCAGTGAGTGTAACTGTAGAATTAGATTCAACTTCTAACTCACCAAAATTGAAAACAAGTTCAAGGGTCAGTGCCAAGCACCGAATAAATGAATAAGCACAAGATCTAATACAATGTGAGCACAGCAGTGTATTCATTCAATTTCACATTCAGGGGATGTTTTTTCCTATTTAAATTCAGCAAATTATAATATCTTTTTAGAATTATTGACCTATGGTTAATAAATGCAGTTTTGACTTAGGATTTTGGCAACTGTCAGTGCTCTTTGAAATCACTGGGAAGAAAAAAATTCTTTTGCATCTTTTAACAAACACCATGAAGTAAATTTGTGGATGCACATAAATTGCAATTACTTGTCTACAAGTAAACTGACTGAAATAGTGAAACCAATAGAAAGAGGGAATCTTATACACCCTATCTTTATTAAGGATTTATTAAAGATGCTATTATTCAAGATGCAGAAATAAATTTCCCTTCACGTTTTGCAGCATCTTCACTCACCGCCTTTCTGTTTGCCTACTAGGGTTGTTGGAGGAAAGTGACAGTGGATGATGCCATGCCATTTGATATGGAAAACAACCTGCTTCTCCCTGCTTCCACCAACCAGTCAGAGCTGTGGCCAATGCTGCTGGCGAAGGCTCTCATCAAAGTGGCCAACACAGAGTGAGTTAGACTCCAGCAGCTCTCTGCTCACCCTCAGCGCTGCCCCAAAGGGCAGGACTGAAGGTGCCTCATACTCTGCTCATTCTGAGTGCTCCCTGTCCAGCAAGAACAATTACAACTGCAGCAATTTTCATAACACGCTTGAGCCATTTGATTTGTTTTCCTAATTTCTCAACAAATCAAGTCTGAGGACTCCCAAAGTGATCCAGGTCATCACAGGTCACTGAAGCTACTGATTGTAATGGAGACTGTCAAGTTTTTTTTTTTTCAATCAGATGCATAAAAGATTACAATATCAGCAAAGAGCTTTGGGGTCGAACACATCGCAGGAAATAATTTATAGGTAATAAAACCCTAAAAATTAATGCAACTTCAAAGACCTGCCTACCTTCTACCCGGGGGGCTGTAGACAGGGTCTTGACACTGGTCGAAATGCCCCCACCACGCAAGACCCTTGGCTGACAGGACCTCAGGCAGATGGAGTGCAAAGAGAGTGAGAAAGAGATTATCCTCCTGAATGAACTCCTGCTAAAAGTATAATTTCGAGGTAATATAGGCATGAGATGTATGAACATGTAGTGTCTATTTTTTCTTAGAGGATTTCAAAGTGAACTAAACACTTGAAAGCTCATACACATGCATGAGCCCACACATACACACACACATAGTGCCTTCTGCTACCTTGGCCAAACCCTCACCTGACCTAATCTCTGCCTGGGGCTGTGTTGAATTTGGTGACAGACAGGCAGTGTGCGTGTCTGTCACGGTGCAACATGGCATGTGTCAAGGTGGCTGTTCCTGTGTCCAGAGAAGGTCGAGGCATGAATGTTTCATCTGAGACAGGAAACAAAGGAGCCTCTCTGGTGCTGAATCATTTATAAGCCGTAGTGAAAGTTCACAGGAGCGCCAAACTTCACCCAGGTGTCCGCTCGGGACTTTTCGTAAAGACAGGAGTCTTTTTTACTTAACAGGGAGCTGAAGACGACTGGAGGGCTCCCAGTGGTTTTCGTGAATAGGTTTTCCCTTCTGGACATGGAGCCGACCTGATCAAGTTGTATTGATTTCATTTCGCCGGGGATCGTTACTGTGGACTGGACAGGTTGGACACAGGATCCCACGAGGACCAATTAGAGCTCCGGCCATCTGTTTTAACCGAAAAACGCCATCAAGATGTGCACACACACACACATGCAGACGAACACAACCATGCACAACAAACAAAATCAGTTCTAGTGGCTTAAATAATCATTATTCCCCAACATTTCCCACATGAAAGGGGTTTCAGCATGTACACCATAAACTCAATCTGTATCCTTGGCATTCAGCTACACAGACAGCATACAAATGTCCAGACTGGCTGAGACAACATTAGACAGCTTTGTTGTTCTGTGTAAGCCACCGAATCCACATCTCCGGGCACCACATTTCTTATCCCATTGCTGCCTGCTGTGAAGGGGGATCGTGCCAGTGTCAATATGGACGGGTTTGATGGGGTCTGTGCCATCTAGGTTTTGCTTTTGATGTTAGAGTTATCTCCTCTTTTGCTGATGCAAGAGTTTGAGTTTTTCTTTTTTTTTGGTTGTTGTTGTTTGTGTTTTTCCCCTCAGTGTAGTGTCAGACCTCAGGAAGGAGATGGATGAGTTCACCTTCATCCACGCTCTCACCGGCTGGATCCCAGAGATCATTCCCGTACAGTATGTGTCTCACCCGCTCTTCTGTCTCTGCTCTCTTATCTTGTCTTGTCTGTAAATTAGCTACATGTCCTAAAAGTCATATGTGCTAAATATATTCCTATTAATGGCCTTTTTTAATAGGCTAAAGGGTTTTTCATCCCCCTTGACATTTTTTTCTCTCTGAAACCCAAAGGGAGTGAGACAAGCAGGCTATCTACACTCTGATCGTTTATCACAACAAAGGCTGTGGAGCTAAACGCGCTCCAACAATCTGACAACCTGCGTATTTTCCTTCTCATTAAGCGTTACTTTTCAAAGCTGCAGCGTAGTCATACCGACAAGTGCATCTGTCTGTAGTACCGTGTTGAGGGTCACACTTTGGAGGTCTAAAACGGAGCACAGGGGGGCTGAAATGCAGGGTGGAGTGGACGGTCTCAGCTTGTCAGTGATAGAACTTTAATGGGCGAACAGTGTTTTGGAGTGGAGCACGGGAGTGTTATCCTCCTCTCTGCCTCAGCAGGTTAGCTGTTGTTAGCGGGCCTCCTGGGGGATCTATCAACACACACAGGCAGCGAGCGTGACTGTGCCAGTGTTGATTCATGACACATAGGAGTGTAGTCTCATGTATAGGTGCACACACACACACACACACACACAGGCAAAACACACATTATTTCCTGTTATGTCACTCATTTGTCAAAAAAAATATGTTCAAAACATAATGAAGTGAGTGTGCTTCAAATAAATTGTTGCGCTTCAAACAATAGAAGCAGACTCTCTCACTCTCTCCTCTCCCATTCCCTGTCATACATAAACATGCTTTCTCTCCGTTTTAGCAGATAGTAGGTAGTAGGCTGGCAACACCACTGGCTCTGCTTCACACTACGCTGTTAGCCTGACTGTGCTGAGATGTTCCATAAATTTGGCTGGGAGGCTGAGAATCAAGTGCTAGATATTGTTTTGGCGCTCGCTGCATACTCCAGTGGATTTCTCAGCACGCAGCCAAGTCTGGGATACAAAAAAACCCTTCATCCTTTCTAAAGGATGCCTTAGAATGCAGAGGCGATTGCATGGCGCACTTAAAATCAAATTGAAGGTAATACATGTCATTAAATGTGCCCATAGTACTGAAGAAAGATTAGATGTGTTATTTAGGTGTTTGCAGGCACCCTATGTAATGTGTGCCTGCATTTGTTGATGTGGATGCTGCGCTGTGTGCATGTATCCATGGAGAGCAGGGAAGAATGTCGGATGTGAGAAATGTAGTCCAGCTCATCAGAAATACAGGGACAGCACAGTTACTCACAACAAGTCAGCAGCAGACAGGTAGGCACATAAAGACTCCTCACAGCAGAATTCAGATCTGCCAGGGAGTGTTAGTAAGCTAGACATGCCCAGGTCTCCACAACAGCATATTCCATTTAGTGGATATTTTCATCCAAAGCGTGTAACAGGAACTTTTTTTTTTTTTCAGTCTGGTTGGCGCCAGTTGTTATTGAACCTTTAACCTTGGCAATGTTTTTTGCCGTGCTCTACCCACCACGGCATGCAGCAGCACCCCTCCAAAAATGAGGATGATAGAGACACAAGGAGGGGGTTGATTAACACTGATTATTGTTCAGCTAATGTGATTTAACCTTGATTGGATAATGGAGAGTCAATCTGATGTGTGCGAGGTAAAGGATGGCTTCTCACAGAAAGCCTGACTCTGTCTGTGCTTTCGTTAGTCGCGTGGTAACAGGGTATGAGTGTTTACATTAAAGCATATGAACTGGCACAGTGTCAGGTCCATCACCATGAGGGATTTATTTTACATGCTAAATGAGAATTTGCAAACAAGTGTAAACTGAGAAGAACTGTGCAGTAATGTTAGGATTTATGCGATAAATATGCTTAATAGTTCAAGTAAAGATAACTTTTGCAACATCGGACAACATTGGCTTTTGTGACACAATTTTTTTTTTTTATCAATGAGGATGTGAGTCAGACAGGATTGCTAAAGGTCATGTTTGGAATCGTAAGTCATGCTGACATTTTGAGTGGATGTTTTGGTTAGGTAGACTATCATCAATCCAATACAGCATCAATCTATTATTGCGATGCAATTTGATGTCTGTGTTTTAATAGACAGCAAATTATGATTTGTTTGCTTTGAAGAAGAGAGTGCTAACTTTATTTTTAATGTTATAATTGAACATGGATTGAGGGGGGTTGCCAGGTTTGGTAGACAGATACAGCTGTGTATCATCAGCTGGAAAGTGATAATTGAGTATAATATGAGTAAAAGTAGGAGTAACTGTACAAAGACCTCTGAAACCTCTTCTCAGGCCCAGATACATCGGAAAAGTCTGGGAATTTTTAGAGGACATCGTTCCCAAATTTACATATCCAGATGAGAGTTTATCAGAGGAGAAGCACCAGGCTGCAGAACCTGCTGCAAGGAGGGACTCCTGCCTGAATGACCACAAGAGCGAAACACCCACAACGGCCAAGACTCCAGATAAGAGCAAAGGTGCTGACACACACACACATCCACACACACACAAACAAGCAAACAAACATGCATCCCAATTACACACACTGCTTGCCCATCTAATTGGGTGAGTAAATTATATGATCGATTAGATCAGGATCGCTTCATCAAATCATGCTCCCATTAATCAGCTGATTAATTTCAGCTGATTAATGTCTGAGTTGTGATTCAAACAAAATAGTTAAAAAATGTATATATTTGTCTTTGATAATGGCTTCGCTTTTGATATGATTTTTTTTTTCAGGTTCAGCAAATAAAAAAGGGAAGGAAGGCGATAAGGACAAGAAGACTAATGGATCTCTCTCCGCTCAGCCTAGTGCTATCAACCAGCCTGCTGCAGAGAGTATGGATGTGTGCATACACACACACAGACACAAACACACACACGCACACACAGGTGGACCTAAACATACATTTCTTTTATTTTTTCTTTATGTTCAAGGCCGTGAATAAACATATACACAGTTTAGGTCTAGCTTTTAGGTTGGGTATGCTATTATTTGTGTCTGTATATATATAAATACTATATATACATGCATATGTGTACACCATGTGTGCAATACTATTTTCCTCCCTCTGCATCCATAATTTAACTTGTATGGAGCATGACGATGAATATTTCATTCTCATACAGAAACTCTCCATATTCTCTCTGAAAACACCTATCAATAATTCCATCATTGTATAGCAGTAATCACCCTTATACTCCTGCAATATTTATACGACCGTCCTGGTGATATTCCTACTTCAGGACAGGGAAAACTCCAGGCCTGTGGTCACTATCACACATAGTTCGAGCCCCATCACCAGTCAGCCAGCCTCCTCCTTGCCTCTTTTCCTGCTGTTTCATGCATCACTTCCTGTTTACCACGGCTCATGTAATATGGAGTGCAGGGTGGTTTCATGTGTGTAAATAAACCAGCAGGGGGAGCATTGGCAGGGTGAATAATTTGGTGTGCCTGCAGGACAGAAGAGCTCCCCAAGTCAAGTGCAGTTAAGATCTGATCAGGGGATTCAACATTTTCTCTAAAGAGAGAAGTTATAGCTAGGAGTTGTTCTGGCTTACAGAGGTTGATAGGGCTGCACAGTTAAAATAAAAAAAAATTCGAATGCTGAAAACGAAATTATATAGAATAAGGAATTAGTGGAATAGTAATGGGATTAGTAGTAGGCATTAGCAGTTGTGCACAGACCTCCGTCAAGGTTGCAGTGGGAAGTTATTGCTCTTTTTGTGGTAAGCCCCGCCCCCTTCAGGCAATGTTGTGCTCATAGGACACGCCCCTTTCAGCCAATCAGTACGGAAAGGTGGTCAGTGCCGTCTTGACCCATGAGTAGCCTCCACGCCGGGTTTCGTGAGGTTACGTGGATGCGTTTGGAAACTACGGCCCTGTTTGCGTCAGTACTGGGTTGCCAGCATTTGTATTGTTTTGAAGGTAACTGATTGGTTATACATCAGTGTCACTTGGGAAAAAATGATAATTGATGATAAGCACCCCCCCATCCCC
>OMLF01043025.1:2063-12264 GCA_900302615.1 Holocentrus rufus | reverse complement strand
CTGTCTCAGATTACACTGCTTGATGATTCAACTTTCTCCCATTTATCTAAACATGTTCACAGTCTGTCACACAGACATCCTTTGCTGCAAAAGATCTCCATATCACCAAGACCACCAAGACCTGGTGGTAGTCTTATCCTCAGTGTTTAAATCTGGTTTTCTTCCAACAAAGTCAATAATCTGCCAGTGGGATGAGATAATCCCACTTGTTTCCAATGCTAATCAATTTGTTTCCAGAATTTTCTTGAATCAAGTGTCATTTTCTTGATCCTAGTGGGCTGATCTGCCTTATTCTGCCTTGTTTCAACACATTTATACTTGTTCACAGAAACATTCCTCAAACAAGTGAAACTACATTGGACACAAGTGGGATTATTTTATCACACTGGTAGATTTTTTGCCCTGTTTGATAAAATTTTAAAACTCATAATGAGACTAAATGACTTGACTTAAGATGGAGATTGTTTGCAGTGTCCTTGAGAAACTCCAAAAGCATTGTTTTTCTTTTACATTTGGAAAGACATGTACACTGTTTATCGCCTTAAACTTTTTACTGACTTGACTTGACTTGAATTGTTCTGACTTGACTGAAAAGGAACATTTCTTTTAAGGCAAATGTGACGGGGAAAGGTATGCACTATTGAATCAAACCCAGATCCTCAATGCACAGCCTTCATGCAACCTTCACCACAAGCAACAACTTGTTTGCCCCACTGACACACCCTACATGTGGGTGTCAGATTATGTGTCAGATTATGTGCCAAACATATATCCCACTCATTTATCCTTTATATAACAAACACAGCAAGCTGATGCAATTCAGAAATCACATCTGCATGTGATTTTTTTTCATTTAAAACAAGGCTTTGTTTTCAGCTTCATTGTTCATTGTGATCAATGAAATATTTTTCTTAACAGAGGTGTGTGACAAAGTGGTGATTATTTCACACACTCCGAACCCGTGACACAGCTGAAAGGAGAGAGGCCGTGAAGCAGGACGCTCACCCAGCAACCGCTGATCAACTCTGAAAAAGAGAATAGAAAGCTGCAGACTCAGGGAATGAGTGTGCAGCTGTCTATTCCCTTTTTATGAAAGGAAACGGGTGAAAGGACCCACACGTGTAGGCTTTTAGAGAAATACATCCCGTCCTCGTGTTCCTCTTTCGATCGAGAGGATTTGGATTAAAATATGATAAGCAGGCGCTGGGAAAACGGGGTTGGACATATGTGTGATTCAAAAGTTGACATGGGAAAAACAGTCAGTGTGGGAATATTTAAATAAAGATGATGGAAATCAGCTTCAAGTGACGTGCTCTCAGAAACATCATGTTGGAAACAGGCTGCTGAGGGAAGTTAATGTCAGCTTATTAAGATTATGGATTAAGATGGATGATGAGAAAGCTTTATGTGGGAAGCTCACTTAGCTCTAAAAGTGAAAATGTCTGGAGTTTCCCTTCACAAGTGTGAATGTGATATTTCACTCTGATGGCAGTAACTGTCATAGGTGTGACAAAACAGCCTGTTCTCGATAACTCCTGTATGTGTTTGTTTCTGTTTTTGTCTTGTGGTGCAACGTCTGACAAGGCTGAGTTTCTGCACTGCAAAAATCTCAGTCCTAACAAATCATTTAATCTCATATTCAGTGTTCAAATCTTGTTTTTCTTCAAACAAGGTGAAAAAAAAATTGCCAGTGGGATGAGATAATCCCACGTTTCCAATCCAGTTTCACTTGATTGAGGAATTTTAGTATAAATCTATTGAAACAAGGCAGAATAAGGCAGATCAGCCCGCTAGGATCAAGAAAATGACACTTGATTCAAGGAAATTCTGGAAACAAGTTGATTAGCATTGGAAACAAGTGGGATTATCTCATCCCACTGGTGGATTATTGACCTTGTTGGAAGGAAAGGAGGGAAATGAAACAGGCTGGAAACTGTTTTGGTGGGAAAGAAATCAGGGCTAGTTGGGGTCAAACGCTCCGATCAGCCCTGATTTCATCTCGCTGTCAGATTTTTGACCTCATTTGAATGCTGATGATTAGACGAAATGACTTGTTAAGGTGGATGTTTCTTGCAGTGGAGGCAAACCAACCAAACAGTGAAAAAAGTCTAACTAACTTGGATTCAGTTGAGGTTTTGATCACCAACAAACCCAAGTAGTAAAGCCATCTACATACAGTAAAAAAAAAAAAGAAAAAAGAAAAGAAAAGCAGGAGTTTCAGTTTGATGTCAGATGTGGTTAGGTACAACCAGGTCACACTTCAATATCTCCAGAGTGTGAGGGACAGATGAATGGAGTTCTGTGTCATCATCTTTCATAAACTTTAAAGAATCCCCTGAAACCAACCTGGAACAATCCTCCAAACACATCGTTCCTGCCAATTCAGATTGAATTGATTTCTCAACCATGCAAAAATCAGGATCAAGCCTCCATCTCCATTAGATTCATAGTTATAGCTAAATAAATTCTATTTTTATTCTTACAGACAGACAACCTGAAAACACCTGGACACTCCCTCTGGTCCTTTCTGGGCTGAGCTGATGCATCTCAGGAGCTCATTCAGCCACGAGCCTCAAAGCGCCATCAGGCTCTACAACGCCACAGCACCCAAACAGCATCAGATCTGATGTGCCACCCTGAGGACAGGGGTGACGGGGTGTTTCTTTCTTTAGGTCTCTGACGCCCAGTACCAGGCATCAGGGACCACATGGACACCATCCTAACCCTAACCATCAACGCCTCATTTCCCACGTCAGACAGCTCCTGAATCCCAGAACCGGTCCGGGCTGCCACATGGTCTCGTTTTCAGTACCACATACTAAATATACATATGCATGGTACATATTCATATACATTATGCACAGGTACATATTATACTGCTGTATATTTCTTTGGTTCATAATTTATTTATTTATTTTGCAAGGCATAAAACTGAAATGCTGCTGTATCACCTTGAATATCTCCTTCAGGGGATCAATAAAGACAACTGTTAACTCTTAAAACCTGCTGGGTGTAGTGGGAAATAACAATTTGCTCTCTGCTGGTTTTTCACAGTCAAAATGTAACGAGAGTCTGAGCTAAGAGGGAGAAACTGACATGCTGCTCAGAAGCCACGACATGTGACTAATCACTGGGAAGAAATTGTAAAATGAGGCGAGTGCTGCCATGTTGGAAGAAGAAAAAGAAAAATAGTTCATGTGCAGTGCAGTACGATGCATTACAGGCGGATTACATCACAAGATGTACTTTTCTTAATCACCAGATGAACCTTATGTAATTACATTCAATTTTATATCTTTTTATCTTAGTTATACTGTTTCCCTATAAAATATTCAGCTACTCAATTTTTTTGGAGCTTGTTTTTGTTACATTCAAATGCTCTGATTTTAATAATTATTGTTAAAATACACTTATAATGTAATGTTTTATGAGCTCCACTTGAACATCAGCTTCACCAGAGAATTTTTTCACCTCCTCCCTGATTTTTTGTCTGATTTGAGCAGCCCAGACGTGTGATATCCTATGATTTGTCAGTACAAAGAGCATCAATACCGTTACAACCTACATGCCTTCAAAATAATTCATACCTGATTACACATGGCAGGCATCCAAACCATGAAATCAAAACCTTCAAGGTAAATAATACACTGTTACAGGAAGCGTGCCTGTTTGTGGTGAGCATTACGACACACTTTTCTAAAACAAACGAACACGCCAAACAATAACGAACGATGCATTCCTTGAAGCTTGCACGTCAGCCAGGCAGCATGACAGACAGCGCTGATCAGATATCACATAGATTACAATTTCCTCACATGCAGCTGTAAAATCAGTGAAAGCATAGAGAAGGGACCCACCTGAGGGAGAGCAGCAGACGGCAGCACAGACACAGCTCAGAGACACACTGAGGAAGGATGAGAGAGTTTACACAGTGAACACAGGGGAGGAAGCCTGATCTCTGACCCTTGCACAGGGTTGGCCATGCCGCTAAGCCAATGACTCAACAGCACCGAAGGCCAAACAATGTCCTCTTAAAACCCTTAAAGCAAAGGAAGAGGAAGAGAGGAAGAGTTTATTTGGACTGCAGCGCTTTAAACTCACTGACAGGATTCCTTTCTTCAATACAATACACTTTTTAATGGTGGCACACATACAGAGTGTATGTAAATCTGTGAAGTTTGCATCGTCTACCTGCTCTGTTTATGCTACACATCTCGTAAATGTAGCAGCATTTTTTTCTTATTTCTAACTTTTAATTGCTGTTTTTCTTTCTTTTTTTAGTTCAAAAATCTAAGCATAAGTAAACACACATGGATCATTTCTCCATCCATCTGTTTGATTTTGTGTTTTGATAATATTGTCAGCTAATATTGTTAGCTACTATCTGCTCAGCGAACCATCACTGACAGCATTTACATGCAGGTTACCGTGAGAGACCAGGTTAAGACAGGAAATTTGATAATGTGTTTACATGTGTTGCATTAGTCCGATTACTCAAAAACTGCAGGTTACATGCACAAGGTCCAGTTTCCTGCAATTTCCCTTCCTCTCTTTTGCTCACATGTGAAAAAGCCGTTCAGAAATGCTAGTAAGGGTTTACATGGGCCAATGAGCGGGTTTCTCCAGCAGAAATCTACCTGGGCCAACTGTATTTCTCTTCAATCCTGAACCTGACTGTAGAAATCTAGTTGCTTATTTGAATGGTATTTCAGAAATCGGATAATGAAAAAAACTTGATAATGAAATATTGGACACTGAAAAATTTAATTGGATAATAAAAATACAAAGTACACAAAAAAGCTACTCAATTACAGTTACATGGGTAAAAGTAATTAGTTACTTTCACCTCTATGTTACTTACTCTTGGTACAAAAACAACACGTGCAGCACTGGAGTGAATGACCTACCAGGGACACGTGTAGGACTTTGGTGACTTTTGGTGTTAAGTTGACCAACTTTTCAAAAGCTTGGTGTATTCCCTTCAATTTTCTGGAGGTGTGACACATCACCTGGATGGCCCCAATGGACAGTGTCACACACACACACACACACACACACACACACACACACTGCTATGAGTCAGTTTTTGGGGAGGCGGGACTGCCTTGTATGTATGTCACTTTTTCACTCATACACGGTTGAAAACGTGAACTGTACCGAGAAACAGGGGCTGCACGCTGCTCAGTAAACACACCTGCCCAACCACCAACAGGAAGCACGCTCTGTTGCTCTGCAGAAAACATCTCAACCACAATTTCACACCTTAGCTCATGGAAATTTCAGCTGTGAAACTGTTAAAACCAGGTTAGGTCAAACGTGCTTCTGAACTCAACCGCCACGAAAACTTGATTTGTTTCAACTGCACTGAAACCAGACTGATGAAATTATTTAAGTATCAGCAGCTCTTTAAAACAGAGCGACCCCCTCACCTTTTCAATGGCAGGGAAGGGAAACTCTGGGATGAATTATTGCCTTAAAATAAAGAACTTATTTATAAAGAGCATTATAGAACAATTAAATGAAAATATTAAATGTGCAAGGAAAATAAAAGTCCTTGCAGGTTTTCCCAGACTTTGTTTGTACAGTTTTGTCATGGAGGAGCCGACTGGCTGATATCTGATATTGTGTTTAATGAAAGGACAAAACTGATAAAACCAACATGTTGATATCAGATTGGTGTCTTTTGGAGTGTGTCTGAAGAAGATGTACTGTGCTCTACAGTATTTTGATTCTGCTCTGTGTTTTACTCCAGTTGTTGTCAGATGCTCAGCAGAGCGGGCGGCGGGCGGTTAACTTGAAAGTAGCAGCAACTTGAAGCTTTTGGACGTCAGAGGGTTTGGGAAACCTACCAGAGGAAAGTTTTTGGGCCTGTGCAGTATATTGAAGGCAAAGACAGGACAGGACAAGAAGATTCTGCTACGCGACACCCACATTTCCCCCATGGGGATAAACCACTTAGATTCTGGTTTTCCCTGAAATTTTCCCTGAGTAACTTCAAAGTTAGATAAAATATATAGTCTCCATATTGTAGGACAGTATCATCCATATTGTGTATCTGCTGGTTGCAGCTTCATTGAAGCTCCATCACACTTATATTGAGTGAAATATTCAAAGCCAAGATGCCATTGTTTTATGGCTGCAGCATTACATCAAATAGAAAAGATCTACATGTCTTGTGCATCATTTTATACACATTTCCCTGGAATTCAGCAGGACAGATTTGGGATCTTTGGAGACCTTGGGATCTACACTACAGTTTACAATAAAGTTCTGTGGGTTTGAATGAAGCTCGGCCAAGCGACCAGAACGGACCCAGCGATGGGACTGTCAGAATTGAAGATATTAATAAAGTACATCTGCCTGTCTATTTATGGGACTGACTGTGTTCAGACTTTGTATGTTGTATGTTGTTGATCTGTATGTTAGTCATGATGACCAGGTGTAACCATTAACATCATATAAAAACTGCCCTATGGGACAAACAATTGGAAGTGCCCTGATTTAGTAAAAGGAAGAGAAATAAATTTAAACTCAAATGATGATAATAGCGATGAGGAGGATGTAGAAGAAGATGAAAGAGATAATAATGAATAAGAAAATGATTATTACAGTAATTCATTGCAGTCTTTACAATATAGATCAGTTTACAGGATATATTCCGATAATTAAAATATTTATTTTACATTAATTACATTATCACATTACATTGTTAGTTTGCACAGCAGCATTTCACACTGCAGGAGCAGATAAGAAAACTGACATAAATGTACATGTGATGGTCAAAAACTAGATCTGACCCACAGCATGCTGTGGGTCAATGATGGAAAACGGTGTTTTTGCTTGGTCATATATTACAAATTTTTTCAGTGTGGATATTAAAATAGTGCCTTAAAGGATAGGAATCAAGTTATTTTTTGTGAGGATCTAAAAAGGTAATAAAGGATTAAAGAATGACTAAAGGGGGCATTTTTGACACGATGGTGTGTGAGGTAAAAAGAGCCTGTTTGTTTGGTCTCAGATATCACAGAAAACAAACAAGTGGATCAGCAGGAGGAGGCGTTACCATACAGCAACAGACAGTAACGGACACTGATGTCAATCACTCTGACTGACACACACAGAGAGAGACAGAGAGAGAGAGAGAGAGAGAGAGAGAGTTATTTGTTCCCAGCTCTTAGTTTCTATGATTCAAAGCAGTGGAAACTCACCAGTCTGAAGTTCTCGTAGGCTCACAGGACAGGCAGCAGCCTCCTCTGATCACAAAAAACATTGTAGAAACATCTCCTTTTTTTTCTTTAATTTTATTTTTCAGAAGTCATAAATGCACTTCTCAGCTCTGACTTCCTCTTCTGTGGAGTCAGCAGCACATGTTGCAATTTCCTTTGAGGGAATCTTTTGAAAGCCAGCGTGTCCTAATCTGTTGAGCAATAACTGGGAGGAGAGCAGTGTGGATCTGCTTTTCACATGACTCACCCCCTCACACTCCATGAATACATTTGTACGGGCATTCATTCACTCATCTGCCCATGATTAATGGCAAAACCTGTAATCACTGTTCCACCCTGGACTGCCAACTTAATTAATGCCAGTTTGGTCACTGGAGCAATGAACTCCTGTTTATGTGTCATGTCATTAGACTCAGTTGAACATGCTGACATGTGGCGCTCTCTGGTGGCCAAATTGGAAAGCAACGAAAGACTAAAATATTATCAAAAGAGCTGAGCAGCTTTATAAAAAATACTATTATATCCCTATAATGTTCCCAAAATGGTTTATAATGTGTCATTTTTGTATTCTGACCTTCTAAAATTATTATTGTCACTATTTTTTGTTTTTAGAAAATGCAGATTTTAAATTTTGAAAGCAAGTTTTTCCTTGTTTTTTTCTCCTGGCTGCAGTCTGGATGGTATTTAAATGACTATATAGACTGAGCTGCTCCTCACTGTTTAACGAGCTTCTCTGGGAAATGATGTCATTAGAAAGACAGGCCAGTCAGAATCGAGTTGTTTTGTCATGACTGGGCCTCGTCTATAATCAACCAATCATTTAGAGTCTTAAATCAGCATCAGGGACCATCCTTTAGCAGTGGGTGGGGCCATTAATACTACCAGCCAATCAGCAGCCAGCAGCTCATTAATAATGAATGAACGTCCCCAAAACAGCCTGTTAGATTCCAAGGAGCCTGAGTTAATGTTGGACTCTTATAAATTACTGAAATCATTTCCTCACAGTTTTCTTTCATTTAAATCCCATGTTTTGTTTTTTGAGAGGTGTTCATCATTTAAAATCATCAACAAATGAAGAACTGCACCTTCGCAACTTTAATGTGCGGTTAAGAACATCTACAAAGTTTGTAAAAGAACTGAAACACTGTTTTTTTGTTTGTTTGTTTTTTTAACCCTGAGAAAATGTATTGCATTTACAAAAAAAAAATAAAATAAAAACAAAACCATTCATCCTCTGGCTGTGTCATGGAGTTCTCCATTGATTCTGCGATGGCAACAAAATAACATAAACCCATGAAAAGTGTGTGTTGTATGCAGATGTAGCCATCGTGGAGGCCTTCACTGAGTTTTTGCTGCATCTTTGCTGAGCTACAAGTACACTTTCACTCTTTCCCTAAGACAGATAATCTGGAGAATTTACTCTCTTTACAGCTGTTGGAGGTTAAAAGCAGCGGGCTGTAAACTGGCAGATTTATATTTACTCTGTATGATGCAACACCAAACTTTGGTGTCAAACTATGTTCAATCTTCTGTGTAACATGTAAGAAAGAATATTCTGCAGCACAGATGAAGGATAAATGCTCACAAGAATACTTCTAAATGGCTACATATGTATACCTGATGTACATAGCTGCCACCTGACCAAATAAAAACCCACAGTAATAAAACTTCTTCATGTAATGCTCAAGGTTGAGGTTCTTATGGTTTTTGGCTCGTGAAAACAAAGTGATCCCTGCTCGTGATGCCCAATCAGGGCTGTACACATAGTAACTGCCTCGTTTCAATTCATTACATTTGAAAAATAATCAGAGGAGGCCATGTGGCACAAAACTATTTCACATTTAAAAAAGAAAAAAATGAAAGAAAATATAAAAAAATACACTATAATATATTTGTATAGTAGAATCATGTTAAATCTTATCCTATAAATCATCTCATAACATCTCAAAATGATTTGACAGGGTCTCTAATGCAGACTTCTAATGCAACACTGTTTATCCATTGAATTGCCATAAACACGGTGGTGAGGTCGTACTGCAGCTCATTGCTCAGTGAAACTTCTCCTCAAAACCAAGATCTGCAGAAACACCTGCAAACGCTCATTTGATGCTTCAGTAAACATTATTATAAAGAGTGTTTGTCTTCCAGTGGGAGTGTGTGAGCTGGTGAGGTTATAAGGTGCTGTTCTGCCGGGCCAGGATGTAGTCCGCTTTACTTTTGGGTTTGAGGAGAACATAGAGGAAGACAGAGAGCACGCTCAGGATGCAGGACAGGGCGACCAAACCCACCACCAGCCATGTAAACATGGTGTCTGAGGAGAGAGAAACAATTCTGTTCATTTCAGTTCACTTTGACACACAGATAGAAATCCACCATTTTCCCCAGGATTATTTTACCAAGCTAACGTATCAGAAGGGGCGAGGACTAGCAAAGCTCTTCAGTCTGATAGATGGAGCTGAGACTCTTTAGATAAAACTCCACGACTACAAGCCTCCAAACTTCAACTTGTTAGCAAGTGAGCTGTACAGCCATGTTAGCTAGGAAAACATCAGCTGACATGTCAGCTAGGAAAACATTAGCCAACATGTTAGCTAGGAAAACATCAGCTGACATGTCAGCTAGGAAAACATTAGCCAACATGTTAGCTAGGAAAACATTAGCCGACATATTAGCTAGGAAAACATGAGCTAACATGTTGTGGTGCTAGTCAGAGCCGTAGCTCTTTCAGTTCCAACAAGCGGGATATTTTCACTTTGCTGGACAGTTGTTTGGTCTTACCAGTGTATAGACAATATTGTTAGCCTACAAGGGGAACTAAAGCCGACCCTGCCCTGCTGGGATGGATTCAAACTCCATTTTATTATACTCACTGACTTTTAGACACTCACACAGCTTGTTGGAGGATGATAGAACTCAAGAATAAAACAAAATAAGAAACAATTCCTTCCATTCCTTTAAATTTTCAATGCTACATG
>OMLF01043020.1:13910-33479 GCA_900302615.1 Holocentrus rufus | reverse complement strand
TTTTTTTTTTTTTTTTTTTTTTTTTGCTCCTTGTGTTTCTGACCGAGTCTGGAATTAAATAGTTAATTTTCTTCAGTTCCTGTGCCTCGTGTTTCTTGCGTTTTGGTCCACCTTCCTTGCTTGTTAAACTGTGACAGGCATTGGCATTAGGTTTCCAAATCTTCAGATGTTTCTCCAAATACATGTCTTTTTTTCACTGAACACAGCATGAACATAAGCCTATCATTTAGCCTAAAATGTGGTCATAACAGATCAATAAATTATATGCATTTATATACGTTTGTCCTTATTTATATTGTGTATTTACTCTACTACTATATTGTGTAATGTTTACTCTGTTATAATGACCCATGCTATGGGCCCAAAATTGCTCCTCAGCTCTAAAGAAGATGCCTGCTCCTCAGTCAGGATGTCTAAGGGTCTTTTAAAAAGTCTTGAAAATAAAATTCTGAATTCAAGACTTGAAAAGGTCTGAAAACAGTAATTTTCAGAGATTGTTCTTGAAAAGGTCTTGAATTTTGAATTCCAGGATCTCACAGCTTCAGAGGAAGTTAAAAGGGCAATGATCCCACCGAGCAGACGGGTGTTTTTTTGATTGTTTGCTTGTTTTTACCATGCATCAGGTCTTGAATTTTTTTTATTTGAGTTTTGAAAAAATCTTGAAAAATTCTTGAATTTGATGTCAGTAGTGTCCATGACAACCTGGGAAAGCCATTCTCCACAAGGACACAAGTACTGACTCGGCATTCTTAGATCTGCTTAACACTTCATGTGTCATGGTGTTCTGTTCAGAGGGCACAAATCCTAACAGAAGTCAGCCTCTGTGGCCTTGCTGCCCATAAGCCTGTGCTGAGCAGCTGTTTGCAGACTTGCTGAGGTTAGCCAGGCATTCATATGGGTTTATGCACCACCCACCGGCCTGTTGTGGCGAGTCACAGACTTATGGTCAAACTGGAGGCAGTAAGTGCTTCTGAGGCTAGAGGAGGCAGCAGGACATTTCGCTGGATATTTCACAGAGCAGTAAAGATTAAAGCACCTTGGCCAACAAATCACCGGACAGGGGAGCTAAAAGAATGATTGTAAAGGGGCCATTGCACCATGCCAGCCATATCCCTGGTTTAACACCAGTAACACACACAGGCAGTATGTGAAGCTAGTTTGCAACCTAAGTAAAAAGATTCAAAAATAGCTTTGGTATTTTTCAAACCGGGCTGTATAAAAATGAATTAAATTGATGCATACGTTTTCATGGAGCATGGCACAACCTCATTGCTAGCTTAAGTGACAAGAAGCTTACCACTCTGCTGCAACTTCTTGCAAGCCTTCAACAAAGTCCAGTAGGGTAATTGTTCAGCCTTTCAGTAGCCGTTATAAATTTTTGTATTTATCTAGAACATATTTTAACAACTACTTAATTACTACTTGGCAAACTTTTGCAGTGGAGCACAAAGCAGTTCAAAAAGTTATAGCACAACAGCCAACATCATATGAGCTAACAGCAGAAATTTTTGAACTGTGTAGGTGTAGGCTATACAAGGAACTCTATTATTGTAAAAGATATTGAAACCCATTACAAAGCACGTTTTTTAGTAGATCCCCATTTTCAAAATGGCATTTACAATGATTATAATGACATTTATACTATGACTATCAAATTAATGCATTGATTTCAATTGATTATAAAAATAGTGTCAAATCAAGAAATGAATGAATATAGTGTTATTTAATGTTCATGTTAATAAATTAATGTACCAATGTTACTGGAATTTGCTGTGTGTTGAATAACCAATTTACAGACCTAATTTCTAATGATGGTTTTTAAAAATAAATGCCCCATTAGATTGTGTTGAGGGCTAGCAAGAAGCTGCAGCAGAGTGCAAAGGCTCTCATCATTAAACCTAGTGGTAATGTGCTATGTTTGAACATAAATGATGGAAATCAACATTTTAACACACCTGGATTTAAAAACACTCAACCTGTCCTTTAAGATGCCACTTAAACCACCTGCTGTTCCATGAAAGTTTGCTGCTAGATTATGTTGAGTCATGAATATAGCAGGTCATACTATGTAGGTTATAGTGTAGGTTAGATACTGACAAAGATGGCTTATTATTATTTTGATATGACCTGCCAAATGCAGCCCATTCCTCTCCAAACTGCCAGCAAATTCACTGGCAATTCAGAAGATGGTGTCGCTAGCTCAGACCAGCTGACAGCTGATGGAGATGACAGCAGACAAACTGCCTGTCATACTGGACTAAGATATGGCTTCTTCAACAAACCGATACGTCCTCTGGAACTGGAACCTCCTTCCTCAAAAGCAGAGGATAGATGAGAAAAGAACTGGAAAAAGAGGACCACACTGCAAGAAGCTCTTTCTCTACACAGATGATGCAGATTCCATCTGAGAGTATCATTGGTAATTGTGCTCTTGTCATGTATTCTGTATAGACATGGTGATAAGCATCATTAAACTGCATTCATAGTAATATGCATATTTAACTGCACAAGATCTACTGTATGCCACAGGGGATGTTTTTTGTTTTCTTTTTTAAAAATGTGACCTTACATGTGCAGCTGAATAAATAGCTCTTTCTCCTGTTTCCAGGGAAACCATTCAGTGGAGATTAAAGAAAAACACAAGATATTTTACAGTATACTGCTTTTAGCTGTGGTGCTTAAATTCTGTATTTTAATGGAGGCTATTAACCTGGTGTTGAGTCAACTGCTGATGGACTCTAAACCAGATTGGAATGATGAGAGGCCCCTGTCTGAATAGAGAGAAAAGGAGAGATGTCATCTTTCAGATTGGACAGCATCAGTCATGCAGTGAGAGTGGACCTACCGGGCTCTCTATCACTGAGGCAAGAGATGAACTGATGGCACAGCTTTGATTTGCAGTACAGCTCAAATAACAAACTGCTCTAAGGACAGTTACCTCAGTGGGGTCCTTGAATTCAACGTGTGTAATGGATATGAGAGAGCATCAGTATATTTCACTGACCTGGAAACCTACAATGGGAAACATGCTTACAAGTCTCTTAAATTATGAAATGATGGAGCACGTTAGGTGGTATGATGCTGATTGTTTTTTTTATTTTTTGTTGTTGTTTTTTTGTCATATTTATCAAACATTTCAACCCATCCAAAAGTAATGAGAACATCCTAAATCCTCCCCAGAAAATATTATGTTGGATTAGTTAAACAAACACAGCTAGCCAGCATGAAATTGGGTTCACCAGTAAATATATATGGAAATTAGCGAATGTGTGAATGTGTGTGTTGGTTAGTGCATTAAAGTGCCAATCAGAAGGCTTCTGTGTTCATGTGTGTCACTGTTTCTGTTTTCAAGACTGGCTGACTTAAAATGTTTGCTAATTGACAACTGCAGTGGCAGCTTCCACCGAGTCTCAATTGAAGAAGACAGAAGAATTGCATTCCAAATGACCTCAATCCCCCCCAGACTTTCACCACTTAAATTACATCACATTGCATTATGGATGTAAACAATTTGCTTGGTGTTCCTAAATCTCTGTCCCACGAGACCACCATTAATTACTTTTCGAAACTGCTCAAACAGATAACAAGCACAGATGGTTAAGAGCAGAAGCAGGATATTCACAGGCCTCACCTTAGTGACCCCGTTTACACATTATGCACTGGTCCAACCCAATGCAACGGCCTGTGATCCTCACCAATTTTCAGTGTTGCTGAGGCTGATCCTACTCTGCCTGCTTTCATACCAAACTCTTGGGATGGGGATAGTGTCCAGTGCAATCTAAAAGCTGGCAGAGTTGCCTTGCACTTCACTGAAGTGAGTTATTGGACCATGTTGTTGAGGAGAAAGATACCTGTCAGTTTGGCAGAAGGGACAGCCAATCCACTCCCCAAAAACACCCTCACCATGGGCCTGTAATAAGGACATAGCAGATGTTGGATAGAATTCCATTAAAGGAATACTCTGTTTTGGGCGAAAATAACCACTTACCAGAGCAAGACAAGATGCTTGATACCATTTTCACCCATGTATGTCCACTGCTTTTGTTCCTATGGGTAACATCTTGTGTAAGCTTAGCATAAAGACTTGAAGTCTACAGGAGTCATTAGCCTTACTCCATCAAAGTGACAATCTAACCCTTATACGACTCTCGTTTCCTTTTTAAATTCCAAGACGTGTATTTCAAATGCACATGATGC
This sequence comes from Holocentrus rufus, assembly GCA_900302615.1. NCBI lineage: Eukaryota > Metazoa > Chordata > Actinopteri > Holocentriformes > Holocentridae > Holocentrus > Holocentrus rufus. The sequence continues at coordinate 29,282 of OMLF01043020.1, read as the reverse complement.
TCTGTGTAAATAAGACAGCCTCGGAGTTGCTGTTGGGTTTATTTTTTCACTCTGACAGAGCTGGGCTACCCAAATGGTGGACGTATCACTGGGGAAAAGGGTAGGGTGTGAGTCGGAAAATGGGTATTTTGCCCAAAATGTTATAGTATTCCTTTAAGACTGATGCAGGGCTATGGAGTATGAAATACAATTTGTTGAGTTAAAAATAAAGCTACAGTCGTATGGCTTAACATATCTTTGGCTAGTATGGCCTAAAATGATTTCAGTTAGTTGTAAATGTCAGGTTTCATCATATTAGCTACCTCCTCTCTTACTTTGCCGTTTTCACTAGGCTTTGGTCTGTGGTCACTTAACCAGAAAAAAATTGAAATATTAGGTTCTTCCCCTTGAGGTTTAACTGCTATTTCTGCCTCCGGAGCAGAAATGTCTCACAGAAGTGTTTGTAGAGCTAAAACTACACTCTGCTACTGCTTGCAGCCTTTTCTTTCTCCACTCTAGTGAAGTAATAAAGAAGAGAATTGGCTTATTGCAATCCTTGGGAAAAATTTGTCCTTCTCAAACTATTGCCAAACCATTGTTTGTGCTTTCTGACAGCTGCAACACTGCTGCATCCAATAAGAGATCAGACTTGTGAGATGGCTGCATCTCAAATCCAGGCCATGCATGAAGTGACTGAATTAGAAAAAAACCCTACTTGAGTTCACATTAATGTGACACTTGTAAGAGATAGCAATAGATAGTCTGTGAGGGTTTGATGAAGCCGTTTCAATTACTGAAAGCCACTGGCAATACTGAGAAGTGATGGAGACAAGCACTTATCATTCAGCAACACTGATGTGGTGCTAGATGTCTTCATCATCTCATTAGGATTAGTGATAGATTGCAATGATTAGATAAATTAAACAAGCAATCTATCAGACAAGACCATCAGATGAGAAGGATTGAGCTGCTGACTGTCCTCTAATAGGCACTCAAGTGTTTGTCATTTGAGTTCAAATTGCACCCAAGGTATCGAGGGGCATCTTTAAATTGACAAAGTCATTCGGGGATATCAATATTGACTCAAAACAACACAAAAAGAGAGATAGCTCAGAAACAAATTGATTGGAGCTGTGTGGGAATGTGTCTGTTGGCTAAATCACCCACAGGCAGGCATGGAGTGGAGGCTAAAGCCACCTTGACATAGTTTACCTACATATTTATTTTGCAGAATGGGAATTACCATCTTTTTTTTTTTTAATTTTATTTTAGTTTATCCTATTTTATTATCTCCGCTAGGAGATTATATTTTTGGTTAGGTGTGTCTGTGTGTATGTCTGTGGCTAATCTCGCAAACTACTGGGCCTATCAGCCTGAATTGTTTTGTGCACAGTTATGACTGTAAGAGGTTTTTTGTCTTGTGGTTGAAGTGATTCAAAAACTTTGAAAAATGTTTGTTCTCGCAACTTCCGCTCCGTCACTCCATTCATTGTCTAGCTCGATCGACCATTGCCTCTCTCTCACTTCTCTCTCTTCTATCAGCCTAATAGGCTATTTTTATGATCCCATAGTGTTTGTGTTGGCTCCAGTAGCGGATGAAAAAATCCAGGATGTGTGTTGCTTTTTCTGGGCGAGTTTATAAACGCACTGCTGACGAAGAAAGTCAACAGAACACAGAGCAGACACACAGGAGAACTATAAAATGTGTCAGAAGCTGATGGAATCTGTCATCAAGCAGGGGTTAAAATAACCTAATGCTTTACCACTGTAAAAAATGAAGTGTAAAACAGCCGTTGCTGTTTCATTCATCGGTGGACTAATGTGTTTAATCTTCTCAGGTCCTTGGACGAGGGACAAGATCAAAGCCATCATGGAAAACCCCTCTCACCCTCTCTACAGTCAGTTGTGGTACAAAGTAATAACAACTATCCACTTTTATAGACATTGCATCTCCACAGACACCTGGAGGAGATCTGCACTCTTCTAGTTTACCTTTTTAATGAAGTAAATTCATAGTACACATCACTGCTAAGCAGTTTAAGTGATGAAGGTTATTTGAGGGCAAGTGACCTCAAAGAAAAAAATGTTTTTCTTAAAATAGAATTGATTTTTCTTTATAGTGGTAGTTGTTTGCCTTATGATGATCACAGACTGGAGGTCATGGGTTTACCCACCTTTCTTATTTACCACTACATCACTGCCCCCAAGGATATGAACTGAAATAAAGTGCTTCACTTAAACGGCTGCTGGGCAAGAAATGGGATGTGGCAGAGACTCTAAATTTTTATAGCATTGCACAGAGGCCAAGATTCAAACAAAACAAAACAAAGAAAAATACATCAACACACATTTCTAAAATATCACTTTGTTTACCCCTTTGAATTGAAGATGTTTGAGAACCTTTATAGGTTGGAAACATAAGAGTCAAGTTGCTTGATCTGTGCAGACCCCCAATGTCTCAGAGATGGTTATGTCTGCAGGCTACCAGCGGAGGGAGCTGTCACATCATACCCAAATACCACACTGGAAAGAAAAATAATAGACCTTTTTGTCAGATATGGTTGAGGTCACATATCGTGAAACTGTTATGATATATACGTTTGAGATATAGTTTGAGCTGAGATGCTGTTCATAATCTTCATATAAAAGAACATCATGTCCTCATGAATTAACAAAATAAACTCAGGACAATCACTGACATATTTGGCATAGTGACTGTATAAATATTGTATACTGTATGCCATATTGTACAGCATAAATAATGTAAATTTGGAGAGAAAACAGTGATAGTTTGATGCTGTGCAAACATGTGAGTGAAGCCTCAGTGGGAACAGTTAATTCCTCCCTCTTAAGACACCTCCATTCACACTCCAACAGCTTAATACATTTCTCCACAGAGATGGAAAGAACAAAATTAAACGTCTGTCATTCTGCTCAGATGGGGAAATGTCAAGTGAGGTGAGGCGAAGTGTGTGTGTGTGTGTGTGTGTGGTGGGGGCAGGCGGGCATGTGTGTTCCTGTATTTCTATACATATATGAGGCCCATGTTTGTTCTCAAGGAAATATGAGAAATGATAAGGAAAATCCTGAATAGGGACTTAAGGGAATAAAAGCATTTACACAGCATTTATTTCAAAAGATTTACTTTAATTGTCTTTATTTATTTATTTATATAGTATTTTAAAATGCGCAATTGTGGAAGAAAAGGACACATTATAAAAATCAATTGGGGAAAAAACCCAAGACATTTGAACTGATGTAACATAGAAGCACACAATGGCAATAAAAATGGATGTGGAACAAAGAACAATAAATGTGAAATGAGTCCAGCATTGCAAATAGGAGTTGGATGAAGAACAAGGAAAGAGAGAAAATAGCAAATATATCATAATATGATAAAAGCACTTCAGAATGGTCTACAGAGAACAGTAGGGGAAAACAAAAAATGAGCACAAACTCCAATAGTGCTGGACATTAATTTCTCACTGTAAAGGACAGCCTTTACTATAAGAAATGAATGTAGTCAATGGAAGGTCCTCACAAGCCCATTAGTACAAATGTGTATGTGCACATGCTTGCTTAAGTAATTGGCTATATATCTGTGATTACAATTCACTTTGCAGAAACCCGTTTAAATGAATTTGTTTGTTAGTCTTTCTATCTCGTCTATCAACACTTTCCACTCTCAGAAAGCCCTTTGATGGGGAAAAAAAGTATATGGGCACAGAACAGAGGTAAAATTCAAATTAGCAATTCCACAGGAAGGAAAACATGAGGTGTGCCCAGCTAGGCATGACAACTTTAAACTTCTGATGTCACCAGGGGAGCCCTTATTAACGGCAGCAGCATTCGTTAACAGCTCCATCCACAGCGGGTCCAGCCAAGCCTCTGTTCTCCAGAGACCGGCCGGGATAATCCCTGCAGAAGCCTCACATCTGCTGGGCTTCGACTCAAGCTCAGCCTCCCTCTATCCCCAAACAGCCTCTGCTAGGCAGCTTCCCTCCTTTAAAATCCAAGGTTGGATCTCAGGCAGTAGCAGGTGTGAGTGGTGGATCAGGGCCAGTATGCATAAGACTTTACTGAATTCACAGCGCTGATGTAGGATCACCGCTTAGGGTCACAGGATGTTTGAACGTGTGAATTAACACGGAAGAGGCCAAGCCATGGTCAGTTAATGTCTGTTCTGAAACAGAAATTTTTCAGGTTTCAACATATCCCTTTATAAAGCTGGTGACACAAAAATTTGGGGGCAAATTTAGGACAGAATTTCAAAGTGTTCTCACTGAAGACAGTCTGTCAGTTGGAAATCTAGCCGAGTGAGATCAGAGAGCAAACTTTGCCGGCAGCGGTTCAGCTTCAGCCAATCAGAGACAAGAAAACAGTCAGGTGACCTGCCATCTTCTACCACAAAGACTTCAATGACAATGGCAGACAGTGCAAACTGTTAAAAATATAACTAGGAATAGTTGTGTTTTTATATATTTAAGCTACCTAGCTGTTGGCTGCTGGTAGAAAAGGTCATTAAAAAGCGTACAAATATTACTCAACTACAAGTGAAACTTGTTCATTCCAATTTCTACTTGAGTCAAAGTATTTAAGAATTTGCTTTTTCATATACTTAACTATCCAAAAGTACATTTTTTTCTCATGTCAGCTCATGTTTTCACAATGCATTTGTAAAAGTTTCTCATACTCTTTACAATTATTTGCATTCGACCTGCTTCAAAATGGTGTTTTTCTTTTTCTTTTTTTTTCAGCTCTTTTTATGTGTATTCTCATTGCTTCTATAATAAAAAAAATAAAATCTGTTTTCCTTTTGTGTGTTTATGTTCAGTAACTGGCATCTAGAGTGTAATGCCATACCAGTGGTTTACAGTCGAAAATACTAAAATACCATTTAAGTTCTGTGCACCAAAATATTCCATTTAACATCGGCTAGCAGCCTGGCTGACAAGACAGTGACGTATCAGTCAGTTAGCCTCTTCAGGACCAACTTTGTGGGTGTTAGCACGCATGTAGGTGTAACATTACATGGGTGCTGGACTGAAGTTAGCTAAGTTAGATGTAGAAAGGTGGAAACTTAATGTACTTATGAACTTATTGTGACATGCTTTCTTAGCTTTGATGGAGAATTCATGTATGCAGATATGTTGGACTGTGGTGAGCACAGTAAGCATTCAAAATTATAAGAATCATTTTTAATGTGAAAAAGTTCAAACACAGACTTTATGTATGGACACGGTGCTGTGTTGGTGGGGGGTCCTCCTCAGAAGAAGCAGAGCATTTTTCTTTCACCATTGGTTGACTGCTGGTGGAGGTTGTCTGGTCAGCGAGCAGCAGAGCACACACCTGCATTTGCCACCACAGGAGCCGGTAGGAGTTAATGCCACGTGAGGCCGCCTGCATTTTAGGGGGGTTAAAGATTTGAATTGCTAACATTAAAGTAAGTAACAACACCCTTAAAGGAAAAGTAGTGGAGTAAAAAGTAGGACATTTAGCTTTCAAATGTAGTGGAGTGAAAGTCGTAAGTTTTCAAATAAATAAATACTCAAGTATGAATACTTGGAAAATGTACTTAAATACAGTACTTAAGTAAATTTACTTCATTACTGTCCACCACTGATTGTTAATAAAACTACATGACCCCATACAATACTTAAAGAAAATCTAATGGATAAATTAAAAAAAGAAACCTTATGAAATTATTATCTTTTCAGTAGAATAACAGACCAAAATAACAGCGATGGCAGCAGTATCTGCCAGTTCATCCATTTCCAACTGCCAAATTTGTCAGTTGCCCTTTTCCTTCCTTGCCCATTGGCCAGTTTGCCCAATAATTGCCTGTATATGATCAACTAAAGATGTCCAATATCTGTACAAACTCATGCTGTTATGTTTTCTAAGTCACGCAAGAAAATAACAGTCAGACTTATATTTACCCCATACCAACTGCTAGTATTAATATGTGCTCAGGTACCCAGCCAAAGTCAGTTACTGAGTCCAGTCTTCCCTATGCCTGTACCTACACCTTGGAAATACATGCTATAGTGAAAAGCTGTGTCAGTTTGAAATCACAGTGCTGTCAGGCATGTCCAACATGCCATTTTCCCTCTGTGTGATTTCTTCTGTCTTTTCCTCCATTATTTTGTCACTCCTCTCCAAGCAATCTAAAACATATCACTGCTGTGAAGTTTAAGCGCTGGGATATCAATCAATCCCGTGGTCGAGCCTCATCAAAATAATGTAAACAGCGGAGGAACATCATTCAAGGGGGCATATCAAACAGAAGACGGTTGTGAGCCATGCAAGGGAGATTTTGATGGGATTGAAAATGGTTGTTCCTCTTGACGGCTGAAAAAGGCAGGTCATTGATTATGACATAGCAGAACAGTTACAAAGATGGCAAAAAAGAAAAAAGAAAAAAACTTTGGAATGAAAAATAGAAGCGCAGGATCACTAATGAAGGACAAAGATGAGGTGTAAAGAGATGAACTGAATGTGCTTCACACAATAGAATACATAAAAGAGGCCTGGCTGGTTTAGAATGGAACAACAGAATTATTACAGCACTTGAATCACAGGTTCAGGGCCAAGCTAATTAGATAAGTGGGCTAAGTGGCAAAAGGCTCGCCGGTGACAAGTGAAAAAATGACAGTGGGCTTCAAGAAAGTGAAGAGCAAGAGGAAAAGAGTCACCAAGGTATCTTTAGCGGCTAATACTTGAGCGTGCAAAGTCCTTATTCAGGGAACTGATACGTTGAGATGAAGAAGAGTAGCTGTCTTGTGATCTCCACTGCCGCCTCGAGAGGCATGGAAATCACAAAAGGTCACAGGGCGATCCCAATACACGCCAATTACACAGAAAAGAGTGCTTAATTCTGTTAATAATACATTTGTCTCCGTTTCAGTTTTCCGTGGTCTCTGTCCCTTGCCTTAACCTTTGTTAAGACAAGCAAAAGAGACAGTCCTCTGCAGCTTTCACACTTTTTTCACACAGCTGGCTTGAGAGAGCGTGTACATTATCAAGAAGACCAGGGTGTTCACACCGGCAGCCTGTACCCTGCTGCCACGCCCGCCTCAAACACCACGCACTTATCTTCCCTTCAACCCCAATTTCACGAAAGCCCTCAAGGAAGGGCAACGTCATTATTTATAACATTCCTAGGAGGTGGTCCTGTTCTAGGGCGTGTATTTCTAATGAAGGGTGCTACAGCCAAAATGAATGATACAGTGACTTTTAGATCAATTATGCAGTGACTTTAGATCACATCGCCTTCCCTGGGGACAGTGAGGGGTATGTCTGTGGGTGTCTACCTGAGTAGGAATTAAGGACTGGTGGTTTGAGCTACTGGAGAAAAAGTCAACACAGGCTAGTAAAATTTTGTGGAGTGCACACACACACTCTGTGAAATGCAAATCCCCATGTGTCGCGAACATAAATTATGTGAGCGCTGTGTTCTTCCACCACAAACTTCCACCACTAAATTTCTCAGTTAACAGCTTAGTTCACATTTTTATCATCCATATGACTACGAAGTCACCATAACCCTCAATTTCCAAATAGGGGCTTGCGCTTTCAAATGATCTGGTATATGAGCAATATCTGCCCAAACCTGAAAGAGAAAGAGAGACCAAGTGCACAGATCTTTTTAACATCTCTTCCTGTAAACTGTGTCATGCTCTTTTGGGCTGGTTGAAGCCCAGACACTTCACGTTCTGGATCTGTTAGAACTGTGATGTGGTGTGTAATTGTCAGCATTTGAATTACTGTACATTAGAGGGAGTCACAGAATGGAGCTGAAAGGGCAAGAGCCAATATTTATACATTTCAGAGGAATGTCCATGTGTCTGTTGGTGAAAAGCGACAGTCACATTTTTATAGCTCTGATATGTTCCCTCCACTAGTCTTGACATCCCTAATAAAGATGCTGGCACTGTTGTACTTGATGAAGTTAAACCTGATTTTGCCTGTGCCCCAGCAGAGCTTTAACTCTAGCAATGCCCCTGTTACCAACTCAAATCTTAGTGGATGATGAAGACGGTACTAAAGGATAATACTAAGTAAAAAATCCATGTTTTTCACTGGGTTTACCACCCCTTTACCTTGGTAAGGTAAATCAAGTAAAGCCTAATTTAGCTAGGCAGAAAAAGCTAAGCACAAAAGGCCACAGGCACGTCCATCCAAATGCCATGGAGGGATCATAATTGAATTAAACAGTGTTAATATGATCTCATTGTTATTCACTATCCTTATGGATGTCAAGAGGATATGGTCTCATGATTGCCTTGTGATTTAGAGTCTTGTTCAGCAAGGTCTCGAGCAATAAATCAGCCTCCCTACCTTGAAATGAAGTGTGTCTGTGTGGAATAAGTTCATAAATATTGAAGCTCTCGGTTTATCACCAGGTGATTAGTTCATAAATCAGTCATTGCCAAGCTTGGCAAAAATACAATACTGATAATATTTTTAAAGTTCTTCTTACTGAATGTGATCTCTTATGAATACAGAGCGTATAAGCCTATAGCTCCTGCTCTTGGGCACTTTGTTTTGGGCATATTACATCGACCAATTCAATTTCCTGCCATTATGTCGGATGAAACTGGCAGATGGTGCATTCACTGCTTTGTGCCTTCAAGGTGTGTTTGTGGCCCAAAGCTGTGTAAGAAGCAGATGCATTTCCTGTTTCAGTCAATACATCATCTGCTCTCCCCTGACCCATATCTGCATTCACCTTGTTCAGTGAAGCAGCTGCACATAAACACACACACAGCTTCCCGATGCCTGCTAGTTTCACCTGCTTCTCATTTGTTTGATATATTTTCATGCATTTATAGGTAACAGCCTCCCACTAATTTGTACTAATCCTTTCAATCAGTCTGCCATCTGCTCATAAACTCTATTGCATGGGCTGCATTTACCTGCATCTGGCCAATATGCAGAACTGGGTGAATGTGGGTATATTGATTTTATGTAGAGGATAAAAACAATGTGAGTGAAAAAGACAGGAAAAACTGTCTGTATCTGGTGATGGCAAGGGTAGAATCAACTTTGTGGGAAAAAAGAAAAAAAAAATTCTGATGTTACTTTAACGGGACTGCAGAGCCATTGTCCTATGACAGATATATACCATAACTGGATTCTAAGACATTTTCATATCCCAGAACTCTAAATAAGAGAGACTAAGGAGAGATACTAGTAGTGAGAGTGAAAACTAGGATTTTTGCAGTGATTCTTACACATTATCTACCTGGGATGATGTTCATTGAATATAATTAAAAATAGAAAAATTGAAGTATTTGCTGGTTATACCCTGGAACCACTTCAAGCAACTCTGGAATCTTTTCAATGACTACTACGACCACTTCAAGGACCCCTAGAATTTTCTAAAAGATGCCTCCTCAAAGAAGCCTGGAACTCCTGTATAAACTTCTTTAACCTGCTCAAGGACCCACAGATGTCCCCTGACCATGCTTTAAGAGCTCCCGATGTAAGCCATGTAAATACTGGCATGGCGTAGGGGAGAGTGTGGAAGCGTTTGGCTCTAAATCTCTGAAAGCTCAGCTTTGCTCTAAACCCTTTAGAGAGAGGAACGCGAGTGGAGCTGACGTGGACTGACGGCTCTTTAATCATCCTCTGACCCAGGCTAAATGAGGCGCGAGGAGGAAACCCACACATAAAACACAATGTAGATTGCAGCTTGTGGACTCAGGTTGTGTAGTTAGTCCCTGGATAATACAGGGCAATGAATACATGATTATTCACAAATTCATGAACATTGTGTTAAAGGAATACTCCAACGTTTGGGGCAAAATAGCCTTTTTACCCAGACTAAGACAAGATATTCAATACCATTTTCGCCTCTGTACATCCACTAGTTCGGTTCCTGTGGGTAGCATTTTGTGCTAGCTTAGCATAAAGACTTAAAGGCTACAGGAGTCATTATCCTAGCTCTGTCAAAGTGAAAAAATAAACCTTACAGCAACTCCGAAGCTGTCTTATTTACACAAAATGTGTCTATTTGAAATAGATGTCTTGGAATTTAAAAAGAGAGTCATTTTAGTTAAATGGTAGGCACTATAATGGTTGAACATATATGTTAAGCAGTTATAGTTCCTACCATCTAGCTTCAAACATTTTCTAACATCTAACCATCGAAAGATGTATATTTCAAATACTCATGATACATGTAAATAATACAGCTTCAGAGTTACTGAAAGGTTGATGTTTTCACCTTGATGGAGCCAGGCTAATGACTCCTGTAGACTTCAAGTCTTTGTGCTAAGCTAACACAAAATCCTACCCATCAGAACTGAACCAGTGGACGTACAGAGGTGAAAATGGTATCCAACATCTTGTCTCAGTCTGGGTTAGTCAGAAAAAGGCTATTTTGCCCGAGTATTCCTTTAAGCTTACCCTAACCTAAACCTAATCCTAGGTCTACACTTAGCACCCTTCACCTAACCTGATACTAATTGTGATCTTAACCCTAAATCCAAGTCCTTATCGTACAGTAACCCACTGAAGAAGTAAGGACTGACAAACATGTCCTCACTCTACCTCAAACTGGTTCTCACAAGGATGAACAAGAACACACACACACACACACACACACACACACACACACACACACACACACACACACACACACACACGTTCACTTTTAAGTCAGCAATTTTTACTAAGGAGATTATCTTTGAAATTCAAAAAACTGAAAAAGTCCTAAAATTCCAAAAAACGTTTTTTATAAAGGTTTTATAGAGTTCATTCTACTGGGAAGAGCAGGTGCTCAGTCACGCATGGATATTTTTGATTTGGTTGAATTTCAATGAAATTGAGCACAAACACATTGTACAGGCACGTTTTGTACATCTTATTTGAACATCCACTGTTGAATTGCTGCAGACAAGCATGAGAGAAACAGTCTTGACTATTTACAAATAAATCACCGTGGCTAAATTGAACAAAAGAGCATAACCAATTTACCTTCTTATTACACCCAAAACATCAGACATTGGAGGAAGATCATCATGCAGCACTGTACATTGATCCGGGTACAACTACACTAATTAGGTCATTAGCTTACGATTAGGAGGATTACACAACAGCAGAGGCAACTCTGACATTTACACAGAACTGGCATCAACATGCAAAATAGAATACTAATTCACTCTAATCTAATGCATAGTATTCCATGTAGCTGAAAAAATATGCATCTGGGAGCATAAATATGCAATGAGGAATGGGGAAGTACTGTGGACGAAATCCTGCAGGCATTTATTTGGCGGCACATTCTTGGGTTGTAAACATGGCATTTGTCTCGCTGGTCATTTGCTCAGTCCAGAGCTCTGTGCAAAAGTCTACCTACTGAGTCCTATTTCATTTGGCTTCACAGAGAATGCCATGCAAATTACCCTCTAATGTATTTTTCCATCTCCTGGCATGCCATTAGCCTTATGTTAACCACCAAATTATCCAAGTGGAATTACTCAGTGTGTAGTCCTGAGGTAATGTGACCAGTAGCAACTGCATCAGATATGCTTACTTATGGTTTCTGTGGGATGGGACGCCGCTTTGCCATTTGTGATAACATCAGAGCTTCTGTCTGCACGATTACAGATGAGTCATGCAGTTCTACCACAGCTTAAATCCGGCACAGACTTTCAGAGCCTGTGACCCTGCTTTGCATATACAGCTATATGGTTGCCAGTTTCGCTGGGCTAAAAGTGGTCCAGTGAATAGTGTTGGATGAATCTGTTCTGGCACTAGCCTGACAGTCCGCACCAGGACACATTTTCAGAACCCAGAGCCAAGCGGCTGCAGGACTTCAGCCTGCTGAGATTACACAGAACAGAGTTCAGGAAATCCATTCAGCGGTGCACATGTGGAAAAAAAAAATACCTCCGATGGATTTACTTCTCAAATGGAATAAATGAATTGTCCAAAGTGTATTCACATGGCTCGCAGTGTTACAGTACCTTTTTCATTGGACACTGGGTCAAAGAGAAAAAATAAAGGGAGCAAAGAGGAGAGGGAGAGAGAATAGCTTGGCAGCCCGGGGTCCTTGTGAGCACGAGTCATTTTCATTACAGTTTCCAAACTGCATCGCTTAATTGATTGCATTACACACACAATTTCACTTTCCGTGTGAGGCAATTTAATGGTTGATGAATACGGTACAATCGGGGTGTTAATTCCATGAATACTTGTAAGAAGATTGCCAGTGGAGTGGAAACCAAACAAACACATGGTGATGAGTTTAACTACTGTGTACTTTTTGGCGATTCATCATCATAGAGGCTGACCTTTATAATACAGTGATAATGATTTCATGCTTTATAGATCAGCAGTTAACACCCTATGAGAATAATATTGCTGACTGTAAAAACCACCGCGAACAATAAGGAGAGATACAGTGCGATGCAACAAAATGATGAGCTGCAGCAGCACGCCAAGCAAGTAAAAGCCTGATACTTCACAAAGTAGATAAGATTAAACCCTGGTGTTTGAGGGGCAGCACGATGGCAGCCTCGTGCTCCGAATCGCAACACATGAACAATGATAAACTGCATGTGATGGAAAAATCCAACTGTGACCATGACAAGATGAAGAGAAATTTACTGGAAGAGGCAGAGGGACGTATTGATCCTCAGAAGAATTCATTTAGATTTTCAGTTCATTTCACACACAACAGATGTAGTATGACCAGAACAGAGAGGGACTCTATCTTTTTTTTTTTTTTTTCCTCACACGGCACAGATTACGAACAGAGTGACACGATCAGGGGAGGTTGTGCCTTTAAATTGTTATCAACAGTGAGGCATCTGATGCAGTTTCAAGCCTGCAAAGTCACCTTGTCATTGCTGGCTGTAAAACAAGGAATGGCTCTGTCTGGGAGAAATATCTCCCTCTCCAGCAGGACTATACTTATGAGAAACAACAATAGCTATCTAATCGGAATCATCTTGCAACAGCTCCCGCGATAACACTATCAGTAATTCACTTTGAAATAACCAATGCTATTCATGACTCTCTGATTAGAATTTGCTCAATGTGTTTTACCACAGAGAGCAACGCACCCTCGCACATTCATCAAAACAGGAATGTAGAATCAATAAGTCATTGAATCATAGTCAATTTTTCCTTCTTATTTCGTGTGTGACTGACAACAAGGCAAAGGCTCACCCAAAGGTCTATAAATGATATACCAGAATGCACTGGGGTATGAATTGAATCAATCTTGTTTCCACGTTGTGATGAAGCCACCATTAAGGCTCCACAGCTCCTGATTCAATAGCAGCATGCAACAAATCTTGTTTGGACAGAGAGGCTAGAAACCATCGAGAGTATCCTGTTTCCAATATGGATGCGCAACAACTTTAAAGGAATACTCCAAGGGCGCTCCGGTAGCTCAACGTGTAGAAGAAATACCACATATTATCACCACGGGTTTAAATCTGACCTGTGCTGCATATCATCCCCTCTCTTTCCTCTGTCTTTCCTAAAATAAAGCAGAAATGGCAAAAAAAAGAAAAAAAAAAGAAAAAAAAAGAAAAGTACAACATTTTGGGCAGCATGCCCTTTTTCCTTACCCAAACTGAGACAAGATGTTCACTACCATTTTCACCTCTGTGTGTCCATTGTTTTGGCTCCAGTGGTTAACATTTCATGTTAGCTTAGCATAAAGACTTGAAGGCTACAGGAGTCATTAGCCTAGCTCCGTCAAAGTGAAAAGCTAAACCTTACAGCAACGGCAAAGCTGTCTTATTTACACAGTGTATGGGAGTATTTGAAATACACGTCATACACACATAATATTCCTGACACATTTCTACTACTAGTCATGCTTGAATGTTTGTGCATCATGAAAAAGTACACCAAAGGGCAGAGGAAGTTAGTGACCCAATAACAAAAATGGGTGTTTTTAGGTTGGACTGATAGATCAGTTTTGCTGATGTGGGGGGTCAACCTGCCCTTAAAGAGCTGCTAAACCTCAAAGAATTTCATTGGTTTGTGGTTTCAGTGGAGAGTTGCAGTGTCCCAAGAACGTCTAAATGCTGTTTCAGAGGCTTTCCTAGGGAACACACTGAATAGTTTAATTTTTTGGCATGAAAATGATCAGATTAAAATACATGCAATATCAGATGAAAATATCAGCAGTTTCAATCTAAATCAATGTGAAAAAATAAACCTTACAGCAACTCTGAATCTTATTTCCGCAATGTATCATGTGTATTTGAAATATACGTGTCTTGGAATTAAAAAAAAAAAAAAAAACGAGAGCTGGTTTAGGAGAAGTTAGATGGTTGGAACTATAAATAATGTGTTAAGTGGTTATAGTCCCAACCTGCCATCTAACTTCTCCTAAAACGGCCCTCTTGATTGGCAGGTGATCTCTGGAAAGTGCAGTGCAAAAACATCCCAGCAGTGAGAGCTTAGCACCAAAGATGGAAAAAAGAACCAAAGGTATCAGTGAACAAGGGTTTGAGAGAGCACACTAATAATTTACAGTCCTCATCCACACTCCATATAGTATCCATTCCCAGACTTTATTTTCACCATGCCCTTTATCCTCCTCACAAGGAACTTGTACCATTTCAAATTACATTGTATTAAACAGATTCACAGCATCAAAGAGAACAATTGTCTCCTCAGCATGTGATTTTTCATTGCAGAGAACAATTAATTCACTGCCAAAACAGCAGAAAGCTGGCAAGGCACAATTTGACTCCTGCCAGCTATGTAGGAGGCGGTCATTGCTGAATGCATCTCTTTATAAGAGTCCTTGAGAGGACAGAGACAAACATCAGGCGGGGCTATTGTCAAGGGACAGAAAATGGCAAAAGAACGATTGGAAAATATATCCAGCACTCACTTGTATTAATTGCTGTAGTCGTAACAGTCATGTTCAGTGTGTCAGGACTTGTGTTAGGACTTGTTGACATATTATGCTATATATAATATGCTGAGGTGGAATTATTTTAGGATATTGCCCTGTCTGTATGTGATTTAAATCAATTTTCTTGCACAGTAAAATGCCTATTACAATTCCTATTATACAATTATGTGAATGTTTATATTCAATTTTTGGTTTATTTGATCACATTTTCCCTCTCCATCTCTGTTCCTCACATCCTGTGTGTGTGTGTGTGTGTGTGTGTGTATGTGTGTGTGTGCATGTTTTGAGATCACCAACAAACATGCAATGAATGTAGGTCAAAGGGAGATGTCGGCTGACTCTTTGATTTTGTATGACACAACTGATGTGACTGTCATAAAAATGAATGAGGGAAGTGTGTGTGTGTGTGTGTGTGTGTGTGTGTGTGTGTGTGTGTGTGTGTGTGTGTGTACAAATGTTTGCATGTTTTTTTCTCTCTTGTGTTGCCGATCATTTCG
>OMLF01043020.1:2712-13890 GCA_900302615.1 Holocentrus rufus | reverse complement strand
TGCCGATCATTTCGGTGACTAGAGACGATCAACAATTCAGAGGCGAACGATGCACCATCTGAATTTTCAGCATGGAAGTGACACTGGAATAATGTGGACGCCATCAGAGTAATGAGGTGACCCCACCTCCCTCTGGCACCCCTCCTGACATTCATACACAACTACCATCTCTCTCTCTCACACACCTACCACTCCTCATCTGTCTCTATTTGTGTGCATTCTCCGCCTTTCATTTTACTTCCCTAAACATTCCCTCAACCACAACACGCAATTTCCTGAACCAAAATAAAAGCTATTGCTCTACATGCCAAGCATTTTCACCCTCATTGTGATTCATGATTGCATTACACTGCTACTACTTGTTTTTGTGTCAGGCACAGAGAACAGCACCAGATTCAGTTACATTTTTCATATTGGAGTTTTGTTTCTGTTTTTTTCCGTAAACACAGCAGCAGTGCATGAGGGAAAGAAAACAAAAACAGACTGATGGAAATTTTAGTAGTTTGACTTGTAGCTTTGGTGGGTGTTGGCTGCCACAGTTAACCTGCCTGCAGTGCCTGCAAGAAATATAATCTATGTTATATATCATAAAAAATTTTTACTTGCACTTTTTAGTTTTAAAAAAGGGTTTGGCAGAGTACTTATATTTTATACTAGTAGAGGTCACTCAGTGTCACGCAGATCTCTACCAGGCATGTGTCCGTATAAACGTCTACATAAAGTAGATAGTTGTTATTTGTTTTGTGCCACAACTGGTTTTTGAAAGGGTGAGAGGGGTTTTCCATGATGGCTTTTACCTTGTCCCTCGTCCAAAGAGCCAAGAAGATTAGGCAAATTAGTCTGCTGATGTATGAAACAGTGACGGCTGTTTTATACTTCATTTTTTACAGTGGTGAAGCATCAGGCTATTGAACCTATTTTAACTCCCACTTGTTGACAGATTCCATCAGCCTCTGACACTTTTCAGTGTTGTTCTCCTGTGTGTCTGCTCTGTGTTCTGTTGACCTTCACCAGCAGTGTGTTTTATAAACTCACCCAGAAAATACAATGCACATCCTGGATTTTTTGCCTTTGGATCAAACACGTCCACAATAAGATAAAAAAAAAAAATAGCCTCTTAGACTGATAGAGAAAGAGAGAGAGAATGGTCAAGCAAGCAAGACAATGAATAGAGTGAAGGAGCAGAAGTTGCGAGAACAAAGGTTTTCAAAATGTTTGAATCACTGCAACCTCAAGAGGTTTTTCCTCATACAGTCATTGCTGTGCACAAAAAAATGTAGGCTGATAGACCCAGTAGTTTGTGAGATTAGCCGTGGACAGACACACACACAGACACACATGACCAAACGCATGATCTCTTGGTGGATAAAATAAAAAGTATGTGAAGCTGTGCCGTATTGCCAGTATTTATGCCACAGCACAGATTATAGGCTATAGCATTACCACACAACAACAATCTAGCCTACGCCACTTTAAAAAACTTTCTGATGCTTTAAATGTATGGGAAACACAGTTTACAGTAACTGCAGTAAAAATGTGTTTTACGCATTAAACTAATTATAATGGTAAAAAATCTGGTCAACCGCTTATTTTTAATGCCCTGGGATAATCCGCTATTCCAAAAGGTGGCAGCAAAGTATGAGAAAATAGTCTGGAAAAACTCCCACAGCTGCTTGAGTAATTTGCGGAGCCTCATTTGCCTGAGTGTCACAATAAGCGAAGTTTTACAAAACTAGCCTAATGCTCTCAAGCAGACAGAGACACTCAAGATGTTTTCTTTCTTTTAGATTGGATTTGGAGTCCTTGGATGCTGACAGTGTTTTGTGGCTGGAAGGTACAGTTTACATTGTACTGTTGTGTGCCTGTTCTGCCCGTCTCTGCGTGGGCTTCCTCCCACAGTCCAGAGACATGCAGGTCAGGTGAAGTGGAGACTCTAAATTGCCAATAGGTGTGAATGTGTGTGTTTGTCTGACACTGTGTTACCCCTGTTATGGCATGCTGGAATAGACTCCAGCCCCCTCGCAATTCTGATTAGGAATACGCGGGCACAGAAAATGGATGGATGTTTCAAAATGTAGCCTGGGCTGCTACTTTAGTTTTAAAAAAAAAATCTGAATATGTAACACTGTTATTTGTATTCTGTTACTTCCCAACCTTGTCAGCCTAAAAAGGTGGTAAACTCTATTTTTCAAGTTGGGTGGGGTTGCCCTGTTCACTTAATATCCTCCCATCCACTCTCTGTCTAGCTGAATCTAGCCGATCCTTGGCCAGTCTGTCCTAAAGCCTTATCGTTAAATTGTCTGGCAGTGTTAAAACAAAGCTTGGACTCAGGAATGAATGAATCCCGTTCTCATCCTGCAGAGCGCAGACTCAAGACCCACAGAAGCACTTAGAGGTGCTACATTGACTGTCTGGCTCCATCACCTCTTTACACAATTGCTGCTTTCATTTAACTGTGCTGAGTGAACTCAGGGGCTTGTGGAGAGGGAGGGTGAGAGCGTGATATAGTGCAGAAGAAAAAGGGAGAGAGAGAAAACAGCAGAGAGTTTTTATTTTCTGCTTAGACATTTATCAGTTAAGGTCAGTTCTGTATTTGAACAAAAAGGAAAAATATTATTTTTCAAGTCCTTAGGCTGTTCAGTATCAAAATATAAAAAAGGACTTCATTGTTGCACATGCATAAACATGATATTTGGGAATGTGTACTGAAATCTGAAAAAGTGCTCTAAAATTTGCAGATACATACTGTGATGTGTAGGCCTATTGAGGTTGACAATTTGTAAATGTGAGTCTATATCTGCAAATGTATGTTTTGCAAGGATACAAGGATTACAAGTCTGACAACATGTTCAGTAGTTATAGTTCTTACCATCTAACTTCTCTTAAAACAACCCTCATTAAAAAGAATAAAAAATAAAAATAAATCCAATTTGTGTATTTCAAATGTACAATACGTTGTGTAAATAAGACAAGCTTTGGAGTCACAGTAAGGTTGTTTTTTTGTTTTTTTTTTAAAATCAATCAATGCAAATCTCATTACACATATGCAGTTAACTTTAAATCCGTGCACATTCATGGAAATGTGCAAAAATTATTTCAAACACACAAACAGGCAAATGCAAAACCACAAATGCACATTATGCTCAGAGACATGCAGCTAGACACACATGCAAACACACACGCGCAAACATTTAGACATACACACACATGCACACTCACAGACACAGACAAATATCCCAATATGCAGATGCACACACATGCAGAGACACACAGTGCAGCTGTTGCAGTTTCATGTCTACTGCCTTAACACCTGACACCAGTGTTCCTGTATGCCGGTTGTCAGCCTGAATTCATAATGAAGGTTGAGGCTGTTCAGAGTGAGACGTGTTAAAGGAAAGTGATGCGTCCTGCTTTCTGGTCTTGGCAAGCAGAAGGAAAGGCTTTGCCAGCTGCTGCTCCTCAAAAAAATGACACGCTATACTCTGAATCAGCACAGTAGAGCAGTGGTAAGCACGCAAAGCATGCTGTCAATCTCACTGTGGAATTTGAATTGGAGTGATGCAAACTGCCAATGGCAAAGATTGGGAAGTTCATAATCATAATTTGACATGTCACATCAATTACTGATCCCCTCTACAACATGGTTGAATGAATTAATTACATAAATTATGTTATTGTGTGCCTTTTTTCAAAGCTGTCCTCTTTTCTATTGCAAAGTGTACTATTCAAGGTCAAGACAAGGGGAATTTAAAGGAATATTCCAACGTTTTGGGCAAAATACCCGTTTTCGACTTATCCAGACTGAGACAAGATGTTTGATACCATTTTCACCTCTGTACATCCACTGGTTCAGTTCCTATGGGTAGCATTTGGCGTTAGCTTAGCATAAAGACTTGAAGTCTACAGGAGTCATTAGCTTAGCTCCGTCAAAATGAAAAAATAAACCTTACAGCAACTCTGAAGCTGTCTTATTTACATGAAATAATGAAATAACTTTTGCTCCCTCTGGGTATAAGTCTGAATTTTTTTTTTGCTCAAAACGCTTCAGTATTCCTTTAAGTAATTTCTTGGGGAAAAACAACTCTAAGTGAATTTATTACAGTAATACTCGTTTTCATCACCTGGGCAGCATAGCACAATTTACAGCTATGGATTAACTTCAAACATTTGACATTTTCATCAGCAGGAGTGAATTTTCCAAACTAATGGGATTCCTGAAAATGTCAGACACAAATACAGAGATGCCCATTCTTGTTGAGCCTCCACGCAGGAATCGTTTCATCCTCGTTCTAACTCAAGGACCTCTTCAGATCTCATTTCCAGGCCTGGTGACACTCCCTGATGAGGGCTTCCCTACATCCCCCCTTCATTTTTCCTTCATTCTGACAGTTTAGACTGCAGACCCCCACAGCGGTGCACAGAAACTCTAAGAGCATTTAATCAAAACACCATGAAGAGACTCAGTAGACTGTTTACCCATTACATTCACTTTAATGAAGATAGTGTCAAAGGCTTGGAGCTGTATGATTGTTTCAGCAGGTGATGTGACAGGAATACTTTGTCTGGGAGAGAAGCTAGCTTTAGGTTTAGATAATAATGTGCACTGAGGCTTGAAAACCACAAAGCAACTGTATATTTACACAACCCGTACACTTAGTAACTTGTCCTTCTCTTCAATGTTAGCTCATCGTGCTGAGTGTGGTTTCAATATTTCTTTAGAGCACAAATGTTTGGCACCAGTGATTCCGTCTTGGACCCTCATAAACCTTTAATCCAGATCATTTTCACAGACACAATGCTCCATTTAGTGCCTGTCTATTCTCTAATCAACTCAACCATGTCTGTGGTGATCTTTGGAGAAATGCGAACAGGGATGTGATCAACACAGCTTATAAAGCATGCTCTGGCTGTCTCACCTAAATCGATGATCCCTCTCCTCTGCAACTGGTTTCCAATTATTTTGGTGGCTTTGGCCTTTGTTTGCCGTGGTCTGTTAAGTACATGTTGGGATTTTCAATGAGGTGCAGACCTATTATAATTCATAGCGCATATCTGTGGAATGCGGGGGTGGTTGTATTTTGTTTGGACCTGTGTTACAGTAGGTAAACATTCCCAGTTGAGAGTGTTAATCCGTGTAGTTCAACATAATTTCTAGAGCCGTTATTGTTTAATGAAAATTTTATTGCAAAAAATGATTGTTCAAGAATGAATAATTATTCATCTACTCAAAACAGCTTGGTGGCACAACCAAAATTTCACATTTAAATTCATTTCATTGATTAATCTGATGAAGGCTTTTCTTGCAGAAATGCATCAGTATTTCATGGTTTGTGTGCTTCTATACAAATAACTGAAACGGTATGTAGTCCTTTTTTAAAAATTTTGGGTGAGTTTCCTCACTGATCTTTTTTTTAGCACTCATATCAGATTAAAACTTTTTGAGCTAACTGTCTTATAAGTGTTCTCTGAACACTTATAAGAAATTAATCAATCAGTCAATGAAGGAACCTGTGTTATCTCTGGAGGGCAATTAGGGTGCGGCATACTTAAAATCACCAAACACAGTGAATGCACAATTGACACAGTAAAAGTGCTACGAAGTTCAGCATCCTCAGGTACGTGTTGGGGGTGCTACTGGCAGTTAATGGCAGCTATTGCCTTGGGTCAGGTGGTCAGGCTGCCATGGCCACCCACATGGGCTTGAGGAGAGATTTTTAACTACATGTCAACTACATGTAACCAACATTACTGAATCACCATCAGCTGCTTCAGGTCTGGAGTTGACTCTATCTCTCATCACTCATTAAAGGAACCACACTGTTTTTTGCTAGATTTTTTCCATTCGTCAACTTAGTTCTTAAGTAATCAGAACATAGACACCAAATTCATCCATGTATCCCTAATAGATCATTGCCTCTGGTGCTTCGTGCTAAGCCTTTAGCATACACTATGCTGAATGATAGCAGACTAATAGCATGATCTCAAAACTGAAAAAACAAAACAAAACAAACAAACAAACAAAAAACAAACAGGATATACTGTCACAGCTTTGTAACAGGTAAAGGTAACAATCCTGACTAGTAGAGCTTAGTTTTAAGTCAGAATAAACTGGTCAAATTTACTAGCCTAGCAGAGCCACATTCGGATTTTGTTACCAGTGTTTACTACATGAAACACAGGATTCACGGCAGCTATGGGTGTTTACAAAAATACACACCGGGACATTGGATCGACCATCTGTTGATAATTAGCTTACTGTTCAATCAAATGCATTTCATATGGTACAGCAGCAGAGCTAAACAAACAGCAACTGTTGAGCAAGCATATTGGTAAGCATATTGGTAGCTTGTTACCATGTTGATACATGAATCTTAGCACATTTGTAAGAAAATGTTGATGTCCTGATGTTTCTGTTTTCCAGTTCATATTGTCATCACCCAAGCCACGCCTGTAGATCCTCAAAAGACACAGGTGCAGCTGTTTCGTGGCTTCCAGGCAAATGCATCGATTGAAGAGTGGCCAGATGGTTTCAGAACTAACATGAACTCACAAGATCAGCTGGCAGTGCCAGGTTAAACATTTACATGAAACATGACCAATTTGGCGTGCTGGGACTACTTTTCCTGTGTCTACAGGAAGTGAAAGTGGTTGGTGATGGGAGACTGTGTACTGTGCAACTAAAAATCACTGCAGAGCAGAGGAATATGAGATGGTCACCTGAAATAACTTGAAAATAAATGTGGGTGTGTCAAATACATTAAGTATATGATATGTCTTTTTTAAAATATGAATGTATCAGTCATATCATCTTACTTATCAACATAGCTGTGCTCCATACTAAAACATGGAGCGCCACAGCCAATGATCTACCAGGGACACATGGATGATTTCAGTGTCCATATCAACAAGCTAAGTTGGTGTACTGCTTTAAGACACTAACTTGAATATATAAGCCTGATTGTCTTTTCTCAGCCTCTGAGTTGGTGACACTCCCCTGGAACACAATTCTGCAGAGCAACTGGCTCCACATTGAGAATGGGAAATTGGGACTGTTATATGATTGCTTATGCACAGGACCTGGAGCTACGCATGGATTGACTACTCAGAATAGTTCAGCTGGTGGATGCACAATGTTCGACTTTTGGATGGCTGGGAAGTTTTGTTTTGATTTCCTCTCCCTCTGTTAAACTGCTTATTTTCCTGCAAGTGAGAACACAGTCATTGTTGCTGTGGTCTCAGTCTCATTTGGTTCTTCTTAGCCAGCTAGCCACAACTGTAATGTAAAGAATTAATTCTGGGGTTGAAGCCAATGGCAGCTAGAGGCATATGAACTCTAACACTCTAAGGAAAGATTTGGACACCCCAGGCGAGTTTTACAGTATATATTAGAATATGTAAATTTGTCCATTAAGTACTACTGAGCCAGATGTTACCACTCCCTATTATATCACACAAACTCTGTGTTAAGTGGCCACACGAGTGTTACCATTTGGACTCTCTTAAATTCATTTGCAAGAAATATTATTACTGGTGAGAGGTAATTACCACATTTCATTGACTGGGATTCAGTCAGTGCTGCTATAGTTTGTCACATTTTGTCATCCTTGCACAGTGAAATGTTTGTCACACTATTTCAAAATGACAGAAATGGAGAAATCTATCTTTTCACACAACATGCATGTTTGTCTGTATCTGATTCAAATGTGAGCCTTGCTAAGACAATGCACTGTAAAGTATTGTAGGAAATGAATAATCAGCTTCTAATACACGAGGAGGGACCCAGAGTTAAACTGTTGGTATTCTGTGTCACTTCCCTATTAACTCCATCTCATAATCTCACCGCTAATGATCTGACATCCTGAATCCCTCGAGGTATGAAAGGGAGGAAAAATGTATTCCACTTTTTTCTTTTATCTTACTCTACCTTATCTGCACTTTCTTGCTGTCCTCTTTTGACCCCATTTGCATTTAAAATCACAGCTACTTCCGTCATCTCCGTGGAACCTTAGGAGCATAAATCTGAAAGAAAAAGTTCTGGGCTTGCAAATACTCCAGAGGGCCAACACTCATGAAAGGGCCTACTTATATCTTTTATTGTGGTGCAATATCCTTGAGAACTCAGAATCTCAGACAGGCAAATACATTTTTGTCTTTCTCAAAGTGAATATTTCTCCTATCAGTACTTGCAGTAAAAAACTCAATTTAATCTAAATTAATGTCTGATTTGCTACTCTTTATTCACTAGATATACATCAATAATGATTCAACCTGTAGCCAAATCAAAGCTTATACATTTGGTGAAGTAAAACTAAAGAGGAAATGCATGAATAAAGTAAACTATGGTTATTCCTTCTGGAAATTTTTCATACATGCAGGAGTGGAGGAAACTAATTACCTTTACTCATGTGACTGTAATTGAGTAGGTATTTGGCACACATATATCTTTTTTTAATAAATAATTTTCTTTTACTTAAGCACATTTTTTTTTACTGAAGTATTGTACTACATTTTAAATTATGTGTATGTCAGGATATAAATTTAGTAGATTCTCATATAAGCATAAGAGAGTGGAAGAAATTAATCATAAATTGTGGGTCCTTTCAAAATAAACAGTCAGTCAGAAGATATGAGGAGAAATCTGGCTAAACTCTTTTTGTGCATTTTCTTGTAATTTCCAAAGTTCTGATTAAATTAATCAAGGCCATTAATCTATCAGAGATATTGTTTCAAAAAAGTAATTCAGCAACTTTCAACTTTTCTTTTGTCATTTCTGCTTTATTTGACAGTGACAGCGGAAATAGACGGGAATGATGGGGAGGGAGATGTTAATATCTGGTATGCACTCTATACAGTGAACTACCGCGCCCAGTGAGTGCATTTTAAATGAGTTACTTTTACTTATAGTACTTCAGTTTCTGCTTATATGTAAAATATCAGCAATACTTCTATTTCAGTACTAATTTCTAGTTTTTCTCTTTGCATCAGGAAAGCAGTGAAAGTGCTGTCAAGTAAGAAATATTTTTAAAATTCCCCTCCACTACATTGTCTCACAAAGGTTTAATCACACCTCAGGTTTAATGCTGATGTAATACAATAGCGATTCAACCTCAGGCCAGTTCTTGAAAGCTTTCACATTTTCTGTCTAGCAACTCTTTCCTGAGAAATCCTCTGGTCCAGACAAAGTGATATGTTTCTGTTTCTGTTTTGTTTAGAATATGTAGAAGAACTGGGTAGTTAGCATGAGCATGATATAGCCACCATGGCTGAACAGACAAAGAAAAGAGCGCCACTTACAGAAACTTCATCGACAGAAAATCCAAGGAAAAGGAGGTCACAGCACGGGACACACTGTTGGATTGACAGCGAGAAGCATCAAAACACCACAGCAATGAGAGCTCAGCACCCATGATGGAGACAAAGTTGAATAGGCACTTACAGTTTTTCTCCATTTCTTGGCTCATTTCTCGAAATAGTTTTAACATTCTCAAAGCTCCATTTGTCAAAACAGCTCATATGGCACAGGACAACACCATAGTTCACCTGCTAAAGGTCAGATCTCTCCCAAAAATATTTAACTCATGCTTCAAAACAAAGTTATTGTGTCGGTGAAGAAGCCAGTGCCACCAAAATGAAAATTTCCTCTACATTGTGTAAACAGTGGTGGTCAACATGTTTAAATGTTTTGTCAGTATCTCCAAATTTCAGTCACTGACACTGAGTGCCTACTGTACCAGAATGTAAATTTCCTTGTCGCTAGGTGAATGCTATCATGTGTACAGCTTTGTACAGCTGAAGAGGACTCACAGTTGTAACCTGTGAAAAAACTACTTTACAGTATTTTACTGTAATGGTTTTACAGCAGTTACAACACAGTAAACAGAAAACCAGAAATCATACGCAGTATTGTATAGTACAAAAAATGAATCAATTTACTGTAAAAAGAAAATATTGTATATTACTGTGGAAACCAAATCTAGTAACACAGTTACTGTAAGTTTCAGTGCTGTCAGTGCTTTCACTCCTGTCTGTCACAGATCTTCGTCAACCTCACATCTGATATCATCCCTTGCAATGCAATTGGGAGGAGATCTTCTTGCATGCCAAGCAGCACTTATTGCAGCAAGTAAAACATTTGGTCTTGCGATCGATGATCATATACAAATCAGGTCATATATACATACAGATCATATATATCACATTCATGCATAAAAGAATTGCTCAGCAGAATTGAAGAATGGAGAATATGGTGGAAGGAGCTCCATCAGCGTCCTGTGGTGGACACCAAACCATACCCTGATATTTGTGCAGTGGAAGCTCACTTTATCCCACACAATGACAAAATCTGTCATGTCATTTCTTCTCTCACTCTCTCAGAGGCTGTTCAAGAAAGTCAGTGGATGTTGGGTGTTGAATGGCCCACTGATTGGAATATATGTACTCACACCATTCTCTGATATTGCAGGACACATTGTTATATTCCCCCATACTACAAGTTATGGCAAATCATCACCATTCAGAAACTAACTTTCATCTGACATGCAAATGATCAATTTAGCAGATATTATAACAATTCATCCGTGATATTTATGGAATATATGTCTGAGAGATTTTGACAGTTGAATGGACTATTGTGCATGTGATGACTTACACAATGAGAGTACAAAAGTTCAACTGAGAAGCAACAATCAGTTTTGATCAGCAAGACAATGGTAGACAATTGTACTCATTTGCATAGATGTGCTAAAACGTTTGTACTTTGTTTAAAGAGTGAGAAATTTGAATGTGTTGTTAACAGGTGACCGGTGTTGTGGAGGTTTCCATTATCATTTGGTCCACAGCAATTGAGGAAAAACTGTGAACTTTGATTGAGCTACAGACTCAACAGTTCATTAGAAAATTGTCCTCTCACCCTTTAAAAGCATTTTTCCAATTCCTTACCCACTTTGCCTGGGCCTGGCCAGCCGTTGGCTTCCCAGCAGGAGCTCCATGGGCTGCTGCGCTACAACCACTCACTGCACCGGCAGCAGCAGCAGCAGCCCTGCCTGTATGAAATGAAATAGGACTGGCTGTGTAATTGCTCCCGTAGGGACTGCTCGGCTTCAATAACACACTTTGTGATTGGGTTTGGGGACCGGCCGCGTTGACAGTCAAGGCAGAATAAACAAGGGTGGGGAAGGT
>OMLF01043012.1:1061-11779 GCA_900302615.1 Holocentrus rufus | reverse complement strand
GGCGTACGCTGACACGCAGGTCAACACTTGACACCCTGACTCACACACGTTACGCAGAACACCTCTCCAGCACATATATTCAACCCCGAGCGGGCAGGAGGCAAGAAGCAGGGGAGAGGCGGAGGATTGGAAAAAGATCAGCTATAAAGGAACGTCCAACAATGCCTTAATTATTATTTATTATGAACCACAATGAGTTTATGTGGGCAGATCTAGTTTAAGTATGGCGTTCCCTGAGTCTCATAGTTAGAAGAAGGGCAAAGGACTTTTCAGTGACAAGTGTGACGGCAAAAAGGAGTGAGCACTAAATGGATTCTCAAGAGGCAGAAGACCACCCGTGAATTCATCAGCTCCGACCTTTATAGGTCAACTATCATATCAACACCCGCCTCACAGGCAGGCGTTTTACTGAGCAAATTAAAGAGCAGAAACCTCATATAAGAGCAGCACATTTAGCTGACTGTAACATTTCTACAGTGTGTCTGCAGATCCTTAAAGAGTCTTACAGATTCTTATTGTTGTGATATTGCTGCTAAATTCAATTTTAAACCCCATAAAAAGGTCTTAGAAGGTATAATGTTTAATTTGATGAAATTTGTAGATACCTGGGTCTGTGAAAGTGCAGTACACTACTGAATCATTTCTGTGCTACCAGAGCTACAGTGTTCTGTGACTGGAAGGAAGTGAACTCTGTGGACAAAGATGGAGAGGAAAGACAAGACATGACAAAAGGGCAATGCAGACACCATAAAAGGAGAGTCCCCTTTGATGTCACTGTTGAAATGTAACATTTTGTCTCTTCCTTCTAAAGTCTTCACAACTTTTCCAGCACTGACAATAAATATGAAAGCCTTGTCTTGTGTTTTGTCAGATGTTGTGTTCTTAGTGACAAATGCATGAACATTAAATTACTAAAATGCCCACAGCTAACAAAACCCGCTCACAGATGGTGATGTTAACGTATATTTTGTGTGTATTATCGACTTTTTATATGTGTTATCAAGTTTTGTGTAGGCCTGTGTTTACTGCAAAGTATGCGGCAACTCTAAATTTTCCAATTTGGACTGGCAGGACGTTGACAACCGCTAACGTTAGCTTGTTAGCAACTTCTTTGTGTTTTTGACTCAGCATTTTGTGACCCTGAATCCTGCTTCTCTGCCTTTTCACATGGCTGTGCAGATGTCTGACAATACAAATGGAAAAATACGTCAATGTCAGTTTTTGTATTGCATTATACATTTCACTGAAACTCTTAATACGCAGTGAAAGAGTGAGTCAGACGTGAAGGAAAGTGGGCTTCTTAACATTATACTGGCACTGGGGAAAACCTCTTCCTTTCCCTTCGTCTTCTGGGCTGGTTCTCCGCTCCGTTTCCATCTATTCTAAGACAAACTGGCATCGCTAACAAGAGAGTCCTGATGAGTGTTGGCATGCGTCAGCACGCTAACAGCAGGGTATATGTATATCCAGATTTTGGCTAGTGTGACCCTTCTAAAAGTAGTATCCCAAAATCTCTCTGGCTCGGCTGAGGCGAACAGAGTTATGAAGGCCTGGATCCGCAGTGGCATCGCTAAACAAACACAACTTGGAGGTCTGGCTTCGCCTCGGCCGACGGACGTCATTATGCACATCGATTAAAAACAAACACACAGGGAGAGGGAGAGAGAGAGAGAGTGTGGAAAATCCCCATCAGACAGAAAGAGACAGATGAAGGGAGAGAGAAAAAGTGAAAGAGAGAATGAAACAGTGGAGGAGGTAGAGTAACCACCTTTAGGCTCCTGTTTTTTAATGCTTATTTCCATTTTTTTTTAACACTGTACACTGACTGTAAAGCTGAATCCTCAATAGACTTTCTCTCTTTGTCTGTCATAGAGAAAGACTGAAAGAAGAGAGTGGGGATTATCCAGGCCCATCCAGCCTGCCCTATTACTGTTATCAATGGAGGATAGCCAGGACTCTTCCGAGACCCCCTCACCCGTCCAAAACCCTCCAACAAAGTACAAACAACCCAGTCCTAACACTGTCCAGACTGATAAAACAGCAACTATTACCATGCCTGATTGACGATTAAAAGACTGAACTATAGGATTGCTTACTCACTCTTAGAAGAAAGACATAGAGCATCCCATAAAAAGAACAGTGTAAAAAAAAAAAAGAGTAGGACAGTGCAACGTGCATGTCTCAAGATAGCTGGGACAGAAGATAATACATTACAACATCACATCAACCACTCAGCACGCTGCAAAGGCCAACTCAAATTTATTTCCAGAATATATGAATCTATGATCGGCGAGTCAGCGGTTTCCCACACACTTGAGGAGAAGCGCGTCGTCTAATGTATCGCGCTTTTATCACACGCGAGCACATGGGGGCGGCTCGTATGAACATAAATGACCACATGTATTACCGTTGAAGCTAATCACAACACATGCATCCTTCAAGGGTAGCGGGACCCAATCGGGCGCTGGTGTCACGTTGCAGACAGGAAACAGATGGCCTGCTGGGAGAAAAGAAGGGGGGGAAAAAAAGCATGCCAAAGAAGGCCAGAGCGTATGCCTCGCACCCCTCCCTCCCACCATCATCCCTTCATCCATGGTTGGAGGGAAAAGGAAGCGGGAGGCCATGGCGGTGTTTGGAGGCCGGATCAGCGGGCTCTGGCTGCAGATCAGAGTGATGCAGTTTCTCTGTGCGATCTCTAAATAACAGCCCGGCCAGGCTCCATACTGTACTGGGACTCCAGGACTTGGCGGGCTATTTACGACACGGGACACATCCCAAAAGGGTGAGAATACATTTTAGGACTTAAGGGAAGAATATAGCGATCATACGCTGCATTTAACATGACGGCCACGAATATCAGCACAGTGCAGCATGTGAGGGAAAATAAGCGACCTGGCTGCATCCCTGCAGATTCTGGGATGCAAGAAGAGGATGGTGGCACTTGTGTGAAAGTCTGTAGCCAAGTTATGAAGACTCATAATTAAAGTCACATTTTCACATCAATACTGCATTTAACTTGATGCAAATCGACAGGCAGCAGACGTGGATCCCCAAACTCCTCAACATTGTGAAGAATTGTGCAAACTTTGTAGATTAGAAGTGACGCAACAATTAGCAACTGCATGAATTTCTCACCTGAAATGTGTTCAGGAACCGATTTTGATGATAGTTTTGGTGGAAATTGACATTTTGTTCCAAACAGTCATTATGTTTTTCAATACTGACATCTAAAAAGCAGGAAGCAACAACCATCTTGCTATTTACATTTATTTATTTCATATGCATGCCCATTAAGTGGTCAAATTGTTTATTTTTTGTTAATTAGATACTGATCAATAAAGAATGGACAGAGATTGACCTGAATTTGACTTATGCGGACAAACTTATGCTCATTAGAATACAGTGATGCCTGATGAACACCAACAAACACATCCAACAAATGACCTGCAAAGCTCACTTCCACCAGTACAACCTCCTGACCTTTTCCTCGGAAAACAAGGCTGACCAATCAGCTGCTGATGACAGATAACCTTCGACCCCGAGAGCAGCAATCAGAGATCCATATTGTCTTGAGTGAGGCCTCCCTCCACAGTGATAAGCAGACGGACCCAGGCTGTTTGTGGTGCTGATCAGTCACATGTTTGCGTGAGCTCTGTGTCCTTATCACTTAAAACTCTCACACCAGGCCATCTGAGCTCTGGAATGACTCATATATGATTTGCTGACCAAGTAAAGGGAGAAATATTTCATTTTGAATGGTTAGAGATGCAATAGGTGTATCATCATTTTTCCCCAATTTGAAAGAAAAGAAAACTTTTGTGCAGATTTTTATATTTCCGAGACTAGATCAAGATTATTTTAACATCCTCAAATCTCTTTCCTTTGTTGTACAAATGAGTGGTGGGTTTGATTGATCAGGTACTTTTTGTCATGTTTATCTATAACAGCCAGCAGAACTTGTTCAACTACTCGTCTTCACAAAAAACCCCTGGACTGAAAGCTTGCTTGATCCTACCAGACAAAGAAGACGCCAGTTTCGTAGATTTACGTGGTGTCTTCAGCACAGTAATGGTCAATAAAGTCGAACTGACAGAAAAATGGGATTTCTCAGAAACAAAGTTGAAACGTTTCAAATCGATGGCTACAACTAAACCCTGTGGTATTATCTCTTTGTCCAGGAAACACCCATGATTCCATGTTGAGCAATATTGTGGTTATTCCAAATGGGGAAAATACCTGCAGAATCTGTGGCTCTGCCTGCTTTGCAACTTTTTATCATTATCAATACCCCAATACAGAGCTAATGCACCACTCACTCCAAAATGTGCTCTCTATTTCAATAGTAACTAATTGGCCTCATAGGGGAATTACAGCACAAACTAAAAGTCTGTTACATTTTAAAGACAGCTAAGGGAGACAGGCTATGCTACGCTCTGCACCGCTCCTAATGGAGTTGTGCACAGCCGACAGTTTTATCAGAAATTGATGGTCCACATATGCAGCACAGCAGGTGTCGCTCCTCCAACCAGCAGACATGTTGATGCAGACCTGAGAAGCCAATCTAACATCTGTAGCTTGCTATTTAATGCTTCATTCGAAAACCCTGGGCTGTAAAATCCACGTCGGCATCATTAAGCGTGTCTGCTAATTTCTAAAACCTGAAATATGGCAGCGATAAAACTACTAAGGCAACGCAACCCAAAACACATGTTTACTGTACGATGGGAAACCTACTCAAAGTGCCCCAACTTAAAACACATGTTTAGATAAAAACCTCTCCCAGCAGAATACGGACTTTGATTGAGACTTGGAGTCTTAATTAAATTCGCACCCTGTAATTCTACCGCCTAAAATTTCAACCTTTATTGAAAGTCTCGGTGGATTGTTGTGGAGTGTTTAGGCTTTTGCCAGTCTCCAGACTTCTAATAAGGAGTCGCAAGAGCCAATACATAAAAAACTTTGTTGATCTAAGTGCTCTGTCTGTCCTCTGTCACTGTCATTATCATTTCATTGGCTGTCTGTATCCTTGCTCTGTTTTTTCTCTCTCTCTCTCTCTCTCTCAGTTCAATTAATTCAATTAAAGTGCATTATTGGAAAGTTTTTCAAAGCATTATGCAAAATATAAATTTTCCAAACCGCCAAGCAACAGCCAATCAAACCATATTGAAACAATATTTTCTGAAACGTATTTTCTCTCTCTCTCTCTCTCTCTCGCTCTGCATCCCTCTTTGAGTCAACAGCCCTCTCTTTCCCACTCGCCTGCTAAACCTCCTCTAAATCTTCCTCTGCCTTGTTCTCCCTGCGCAGCACATGTTCCTGGACTCACAGCGATCCCCGCTTCTCAGAACAAATTGAGTTTAATGGGGGTGAGGCAGAGTGAGGGAGTGAGTGAGTGGAGGGGGGAGGAGAGAGGGAGACGAAAAGGAGAAGGCTGTAAAAAAAAAATACACCACATGCTCCTCCATGCCAGTCACATCAGAACAGCAGCGGCACTCAGACGTCGCTCCTGTGCCCAAAACCAACAGACACTGGTATATTTATATTACACAGGCAAACACTGAATGGCAAGAAATCTTTTAATCCACAATTTGGTCTTAAAATCCTACTTTTCTTGAATTAAGTGAATTTGCAAACAGTGTGAGACCATTTCACTTGTGTTTCCGATGCAAATCCACTTGTTTGGAGAATATTCTTCACGCTCTTGTAGTCCCTTCCTCTGCCTTGTTTCAAAGACACTGACACTTGTTTCTAGAAAATCCTGGAAATCAGTCACTGGAACCAAATGGATTTACCTCAGCTTACCATACCAGAACAATTTGACCACCTCTAACGTCGCCACAGAAAAGAGTTTGACAGCAACAGATTTGATTCTGCATCGCAAAAACACGCCCATCCGGCACTTGCACGCTGGTTAACACACTGTCAGTTATTTGCAGATACTGTTTGACCCAGGTTTGCTCTTCAAACACGCAAACCTGACCGGGCAGGCAAATAAGCAAACATACACACCTATGGTAACACACTGACATGAATACACACACAGTCAGTATGCAGTTTAACACAGGGCTTTTTCTGCTCTGCTCATGGTGCAGTGTTCTGGTCTAATTAACCCCACAGCACTGTGAACGTACACTAAGGCCAACTGAAACACACCCATACACATACACACACCCATACACATACACACACACTGAGGTGCAGTGTGTTTTGCCCTGACCAGGGTTCCTTGGAGACAAAATTAATTTTCCTGGGTGAGCATGGCCTTTTAAAGGGCAAATAAAAAAAAGGGCAAAAAGCCTGCCTGAATAAAGCTATTCAAGAGTTTCTCTGGCATGTTGTCCACGTCTCCACATCTCCCGACCCTGAGTAAGGACACACACACGCCATCTGGATACTTGTGGAATACAACTACCTTGCTAAAGATGCTACCAGTTTATATATATGCATCAAAGTTTTTCATTCATACCATTCCATTTTTCAGTCACTGGGCAGAAAATATGTAAAGTTAGCAAATCCAGGCAAATGCTACGTTCACATGACAGATCACAAAGCAACAGGCAATAAATTATTTTCAATGGTGACATGAAGCTACAAATGCATGGCTGTCACATGTCGCTGCATGACCGACTACAAGGGGAAAAAAAAAAAAAAAAAAGCTTCAACTTTTCTCAGCATTGCAGACAAGCATCAGCCAATCAGCTGTAAACAAAGTTGTTCAACCTCGTTCTGCTATCTCTCTGCAAACTTCACAACAAATTAATTCACGGTGCACAACTATAATCAACATTTAATGAGAAACTCAAAGACAGCTTGACCATAGTCATTAGCCTAACTCTGTCAAAGTGAAAAAAATAAGCCTTACAGCAGCCCCGAAGCTGTGTTTTTGGAGGCTAATGACTCCTGTTGACTTCAAGTCTTTATGCTAAGCTAACACAAAATGCTGACCACGGGAACCAAGGCAAGTGGATGTGCAGATGTGAAAATGGTATCGAACATCTTGTCTCAGTCTGGGTAAGTTGGAAAAAGGGCGTTATGCCATAAAAGTTGAAGTATTCCTTTGAGATCTGGTTCACAGACAATAAAAACTATGTGGTGTTAAGGGGAATCAAGAAGTCGGGGACGAACATACCTTTCTCGCTTTACTCTAGTACACACTCACTCATGCACTCTGATCCTGTCCATCTTCCTACTTTAGTGACCTTTTGAATGTAGAGGGACCCGGAGGGTTTAAACCCCACGACCTCGCCGAGAGATAAACGACTCCCCAACAGCTACGAGGCTCCTGAAATCCCCATCCAGGACCAGCTGAGGCAATAACACCAACATCACAGGAACCATGCCGGACATCCTAAATCTGCTCACCGGTTTCAAAGTGCAAAAAAAATTGGCCCAAGAGGAAAGAAAAAGCGAATTCTTTGTAGATCAGCTATATAGCAAAGGCTCAACCTTTGGACACACGATTCAAGCTCAAATATTGGTCTATAAAGTCAGGATGTGAATTGAGGTGTGGGTGGAAGCTCAGGGGAAGGAGGGGGTTTGCCCAGAGTGTAAATGTAATGATACCTTGTATAAGTGAGAATGGGGGTCCCAGGCAGGAATGATAGGGGTGAGGAAACAGTGTAGGTAGGGGTAGAGGCATGGATGGGATGTATGAATAATGTTATGATGTTATGTAGGTATGACTGAGACCGGAGGGGGATGGGGTGGAGGTTTGGGGAAGGGGGGTTGTATAATGGGGGAAGGGAAAATAGGGGAGCCCTGCACCCCAATGTCAAACAGCTGCATGTTGGGACTGGAGAATGCCAGGAAGTTTCAGTGGGGCCACATCTGCTTTGGCTATCAGGAGACTCCAACCCCCCCCCCAACACACACACACATGCACACACACCAAAATGACTCTTCTTTTTGGGGTCGTTTTTAGAGAAAGAGTGATTGAGAAAGCAAGAAAGTAAGAAAAAGAAAGAAACAAAGAAAGAAAGAAAGAAAACGAAGAGCCCTCTGGGAGAGCAGAAGCCATGAGGAATGCATGCTGAGTTTCAAAAACAGAGGACAGAGAAGAAAAGGATAAAAATCAAATCAAGGATAGAGAGGGAGAGCGAAGGAGGGGAGGGGGAGAGGAAGAAGGGCTTCTTTGCTATTCTCCGAGCGAACGAGGCCAAAGCCCAGAACAGCGCCAGGTTCCATTCAGACTAGACAAAGTAAATAAAACCACTTGATGAGAAAGAGAGAAAGGAAGCAAATGAACAACGGAAAGAGCCTTCCGGGCCGGAGGAGGCGAGCGATGATGAGGAGAGAGAGAGAGAGGAGGAGAAGCAAGACTTTACAGGTCATTTAGTCTCATTTTCAGTGTTAAAATCTTGTTTTTCCTCAAACGAGTGAGAAAATCTGCCAGTGGGATAAGATAATCCTGCTTGTTTCCAATGCTAATCAACTTGTATTCAGAATTTTGTGTCATTTTCTTGATCCTAGTGAGCTAATCTGCCTTATTCTGCCTGTTTCAACATATTTATACGCAGAAAATTGGGATTATCTCATCCCACTGGTATATTTTTTCCACTTATTTTGGGAAAAACAAGTTTTTGACACTGAATATGAGGCTAAGTGACAGAGATTTTTTGCAGTGCATTGGAGAAGTGCTGGTTTCCTGCACTTGGACAAATATGAGTGTTGACGGAGTGTCTATAACCCTGAGGAGTGTGTCTGACAGTCTGAGAGATTTCCAGAGATAATCACAGTCCTGTCAAGTTTAACTTGTTCATCTGAGTGTGTGTGTGTGTGTGTGTGAGAGAGAGAGAGTAGGAAGACAAACAGCAGGACACAAAGAAATCAACAGAGAGAGAGAGAGAGAGAGGGGCAGGAAGCCTGTTCATCTTGTCTATTAATCATTTCTGGCATTGTCTGAGTCTGTCCCTCCATCTCCAGAGGGCTAATCTGGAATAATAAACACAACAGCCAGAGTTTACAACCTCCGGCTAATCAGACGGAGCATTGCGGCGGGCTCGGCCTGTTCCTGTTCCTGTGCCATCAGCCTCTGGCCTGCCCTCTCTTCTCGTAACACAAACCGCACGCTAATTCATAAATTACAAACAAAGAGTCCCTTGTGGTTTGGGAGGGACCGGGCCGACAGTGCGAGCCGCCGTTAAGAGGAGCGGCTACACGTCACTGAAACCTGACAGGGAGAGGTATGCATTGGTATACACACACACACACACACACACACACACACACACACACACACACACATACAGAAACCATCTAAACAATCTTGTCACCCACGATCTGACTGCGCCATTGTCTGAGGTAAGCGGCTCGCTGGGCATCCCGGTTCTGCTTATGAGGGCTGAAGTGTGTGTGTATGTGTGTGTGTGTGTGTGTGTGTGGGCATTTTAGGAGACGTGTGTATGAGCCACTGGGCGTTAAGCTTGCGGTTGAGTTAAGCCCGAAGCGAGCTTCTCTAGAAATAAACACACCGTATTACGGGAGAGGCTGTATGTGCGCTCGGATTAAACACTGCAGCCATGTTTGGAGCTCAGCGTCGGCTCTCGATCCAAAGTTGGAGCCGGTCTGATTTTATTGTCTGCACTGAATTGACGGGGCAGACTCGCCTGGCTCGGCTCGACTTTCAGATTCTTTCGGCTGAAGCTGCACCAGATGAGCTCTGAACGTGTGATTTTGCTCATTTACCCTGTTGTGTCTCGTTTTATTGACAAGTTTTTAGGCTTTCCGGGATGCTGCTTTCCTGACGAAGTCCATCATGCTACCCAAGAAGAAACAGCACAGTCTCTCCTCCTCCTCTTATGACGTCGGCTTAAAAGACATCCTAAACTCATGTCACCCTCCTCCAGCTGAATCATATCCCATCTACTCACTCTCCTTGGTCACTAACACAAATCCCTTCTTCCTTTTCTGTTTTTGGTTGTAATTACGATGATATTCTATAGGAATTCCAGCCTCTTTTACCTTTACCTCCATCCTAAATCACTCTGGCGAACATGCCGGCTAACTGCCTATAGCATCTCAAGCTAGCCTCTCTCTTGCACTCTTGAACGCTCTGAGTCTGTACAGGAGTTTGTTGAAATCTGAGTAAAAGACAAAACTGGTAGCTCTTATCTTCAAACCAGAAGCTACTTTGACCACGAAAAAGAACAAAAAAAAACAAGGCAGGAGATTGCAATGCTAGCTGTGCATGGCTAATTTGTTAGCAGCACCGCTAACAAAGCAGCTCAACAAGACGTTGTTAGCCATAAATGATGTGTCCGCGGCTAACTGCAGCTAGCTAGCATTAGCCAGGCTTCAAGAAGTGCTAGTAGGACTTATGCAACTACAAAGTGGAAAGCGAGGGCAGATGTGAGGAATATGACCAGATATCCGCCTTGACTTCTGATGCGCAAGTTCACAGACAGGTGGGCGTGAGCATCTGGGAATTACAAGGGACGTTCATCTGTCTTGAAAGACTAAACTGCCCAGAATAAAATCTAGAATGCCTTGACAAAGATTTTTAGCCTCAGAGGAAATGCCACGGTTTGGTAAAAATGAAATGGTTTCAGTCACATCCAGCACAGATTCTCCGACCAACAGGAAATGCTCAGACTTTTAATTTCAAAGCTCTTGGTGTTCTGGAGTCTGGGAGCGACGGTGAGCTCAACCCCCGCTGCCGCTGCCGCCGCCGCCGCTGCCCACCGTGAGCCAGCACAAGTACTTGGACCCGGTCTGAACGG
>OMLF01042989.1:11816-24716 GCA_900302615.1 Holocentrus rufus | reverse complement strand
AACACTTTACTTGGCCTTCGCTCTGCCAAACTGGGTAATCAATCAGCCCTCCGAGCTGCATCTGTACATCACCAGAACGAAGGGCCAAGTCCCAGACATTTGCAGGCTAAGCCGGGAAAATGAGTGAACTGGAAAAGAATATACAACATGGAGACATCTGAGATTAGATTCGTTATCAGAGAGACCTCAACCATGCGGCGACCACATGACCTTTTGGGTCAGACGCTGCAGCTCTTAGACATGTCCTGTCAGGATGAAAAGTCT
Organism: Holocentrus rufus; assembly: GCA_900302615.1. Taxonomy (NCBI): domain Eukaryota; kingdom Metazoa; phylum Chordata; class Actinopteri; order Holocentriformes; family Holocentridae; genus Holocentrus; species Holocentrus rufus. The sequence goes on along the minus strand of OMLF01042989.1, from coordinate 24,452 downwards.
TTCCCAAGGTTGATGTGCTTGGCGGCATAACCAAGTGCTGCTGAATGTCTGGCAGCAGTGAGCGTAAACAACAGAAATCAATTCTTTACTGGTGAGGACAAAGAACGCAATGCATCAAAGTGGCGTTCCACATGAAGGAGAACAAATGAGGGAAAAAATATTACTCAGATTCTTTTAATTTTTTTTTTAGTTTATTTTTTTTATTTTATTATATTGGCACAAGGCACAGCATCACAAAGTACAGTATTTTGTGGAAGAATGGATTCACCAGATTTAAAATGAAGTTCTTCTCTCATAGTCGCAACTAAAGGTTTGCATAATTCGGAGCAAAAATGACTCCCAAGGCTTTCCCTGAGCAGTGTCTGTATATTGCATCCTGGAAAAGGCAAATGGGGGACCTTTTTGTGAGCTCCATTAAAAAGTCTGTGGATAGATTACAGCCCTCTGGTCTTGTCTGTCGATGATGTTGTAAAGCAGGTAGGTCTTTCACTGTGCGTAATGTTCATGCAGCAGGAATCCACATCCATGGTGACCTTGAACGCTAATCCAATATGGTCCAACTCTGCCAGCTTTTTAAGTGTCTGGGTAGCACCTTGTAAATATGACAGAAGAATAACAGACCAAATATTTTGGAAATCAATCTATTGCGATATAGGTTCCAGAATGGTGCCTTTTTTGCTAATGATTGGCCTCCCTAGTGGGTTTTGAAGGGTTTTGTGTATCTTTGGCGACATGTAAAAAGAGGTGAGTCTAAGGAAATAACAATTCATACATACTCGTGTGTAATAATGTTGTTTTGTTTTGGTCTGTCAAAAATATCATGCAGTTCATTTTTCATTTGTCGCACAGGGTTGGAAGAGAGCCGCTGGTAATAGTGGTTGTTGTTAAGTTGGCAGAATGCTTCCTGTTCATAATTCTCCCTGCTCCAAATCACCACTGCCTCCCTCTTTTCAGCGCTCTTAAAAATCACATTCCTCTTTTCAGACAGCTCTTTGATCGCTCTGTCTTCTGCTTTTGTCGGGTTTTCCTTTTGTACCACCTTCCTCTCCTCAAACATATTGTCTACCTCACAATTTACATTTTTTTAAATGAAAGCATCCAAGCAGCCATTATGGCTCGCTGGCTAGGAGGTTGATTTTGGTCTGAACTGAACTGATTGTCCGTATTTGGTGATTTAACATTAGCTATGGTATTATACTGATTTTGTTGATGCCACACATTCAAGTGCATGTTTCTAAACAATTTGAATACATTTTTTTCGTGTGAAACTTGTTAGCACTGCAAGTTGGAGGGAATGACAGCTCAGATATTCAGGCTTTTGTTAGTGGGATGCCAGCGAGATAAATCACTGCTTCTTCCTGCTGTAGCGCCATGTTTTCAGCCACATCAGGTGGGAGGTGGAGATGCTTGGGTGTCTCTCTCTTTATGCCCCTTTCTGTTTTTCTTCTTTGCCTTGTCTCCTCTTTTTGTGCCTGTTCATCCTGGTTTATCTAAAAAATAGCTCGAATTTATGTAAGAGAGTCTTTTTCACGACCGGGTAAACTAAATGAGACAGATCCTCTTGGTCTATTCTTGTGAATAGCATTTAATTTGAATGTGGTAAGTTTGTTGATATTCAAATGAGATGAGAAACTTAGGATTAGAAACTGCTTTTTCCTCTTCACCTCATCAGTGTATTAATCATTAATTCCTGTGCCTTTCAGAAATCTTAAAAAAAGAAAAAATCTTGTGATCATACAACTGTACAGTTCAGTTTTAAATATTTGAACAGGGCTCATCAAATGGTACCTTCTTTATACTGCAACATCAGGACAGGAAAAGACTAAAACTGCCCCGCCCTGACCTTGACACCGCCATAACCCAAGACAGTGACAGAGGCATGCTGGTGATTGAGGCTGCTGCGCTATCCATGGTGCTGAATCTTGGAGCCCATCTTGATTACACAATCATCTGGCATACTGAGATGATTTTTTTTTTATTATTTGGAGGACAACAGTCTGTCTACCACTTTCATTTCCTTCAGCTTCTCCTTTTAGACAGTCCTATTATTATTTAATACTTAGAATGAAATGTCTGCTAAAGGCCTTTGGTGTTTAATCTCAATGTCTCTTGGTGCAGAGGTGGAAGGCCGTAGCCTATAGCCTACACTGCCCTGATAAACTCCACTAGAGACATTTCAGACGCCGGCTGTATAGGGCCACAAGCTTCGACCCTGTGTGCGTGCATGTGTGTGTGTGTGTGTCGCATGTGTGTGTGGAGGGGGCTGGAACTGCCTTATGCCAGTGAACCTTGATGCTACAGTTCAGTGCATAAATAATAGCCTACACAGGGATATTCATTAGGGTAATAATGAATAAGAGAGTAAAATCTCTTCTGCTCAGACAATAGTAGCATTCATAGTTATTTAGGGACTCCGGCTTCATAAAGAGGATCAGACCATGGCCACAGCCATTCTCATTATGCCCTCATTTCAAGGTTTTGGAGCACAAAATTAAGTGCATATACCAGCAATGGTACTTTTGTTTGCCTCTATTTGGCCTCCCTTTTCTAATTCCTGAAAGCTCCAAAGCTTGACCAATCATGTGTTTTGCTATTTCAGCCATGCTATTAAATCACAACATGACCATATTGCCGGGCAAACTGATGGGGCTTGTAGTCAAAGAAGTGTTGGCAACAAAATACCAAAAAATTGTATGCAGGACTACAAGAAAAGTGGCATTTTGTATTCAAATCTTGATTTGTGGAGGTCTAAAATTTGGGAAAGGAGGTAACCTTCAGTGATTGCTAAGACACTGCCACTACCAGAGCAACACGCAACACACACACACACACACACACACACACACACACACACACACTCTCCCTCTGTAAACTGTAGAGGAAAATAGTACACTACAGGAAAGCAAAAGAGAGCGTCTTCTTTGAGGTGTGTAAATGAGTGCTGGTGAGCCAAAAGGGGTTAATAAATATTTAACTGGGCATTTAGAGCCTTTGAACCAGTAGGGTGGTTCAGCTTCATACACACTGTGCTCCTGACAGTCTTGCTCTCTTTTTGCGTGTAAATCAGGAGGGAGAAAAGGGATGGGGCATAAGGGCACGCCGGCACACACTCGCGTATGTGTGCGTGTGTGTGCTTTATCAAATCTGGGTACTAATTATTTAAAAAAGCTATTCTGCACATTAAGCGTAGGAGGTCTGTGTGATCCGGGATGCCTCCACTCCTCCTGAACAACACTTGAGGACGGAGCTGAATGATACCAACTATCTCAACACTAAACGTTACCCAGGACCTTTTCCTTCCCCTTTTAAGCATATGCATTATATCATATGAATATCATCATCATGCCTCTCCTTCACCTCTGCCAGTTCGAACACACACTTCACCGTGCGTGTGTGTGTGTGTGTTTGTGTAAAATAGTACTGAATGAGGCGTATAACTATGCAGGGGCGTAACCCAGACACATTATCATTCCCTGTCTGTTGCTGCGGGGTGGAATATTACAGTCACCTTCCACACTCACAGGACGGGAGCAGGGAGAGAGCAACGACATGAAGGAGAGAGAAGGAAAGGTAGGAGATGAAGGAAAAATCAGAGTTAGAGAGGGGAAATATCTATCTATCTATCTATCTATCTATCTCACAAAGTGTCTGACCATCGTGCCCATTGCAATCTCGGTCACTTTTGGATTGAGTATCTTAACGCAAGCCTCTTAAATTTATCTTCTCCTCTGTCTTTTTCTCGCTGTGTAGCAAACAGCCCTGCACCCTCCTCCCAACCCAGCAACTCCCCTCCACACACACACACACACACACACACACACACATGCACACCGCACAACAAACACTGCCACATTATTTTTCTTTTGTAATACTAATTAGATAAATAACCTTCATGAAATTTAATGAGCGCAGACTTGCACTATAGTAGCAATAATAACTTCACTGCCTGCAGAAGGGAAAGGGAGTGAGGGAAAAAAAAATCATCAGGCTATCAGCAATAAATGTATCATATAAGTTGATCCGCCACATAAACCTATTTGCTAAAGTTGGGTTTCATTAAAACTTGTATAACACTTACTATAACAATAAACACACTGAGATGAATAGCGAGGAAAAAAAAGCTAATTAGAAAACAAGATTGTGCAAAAACATTAACTAGCATTAACTCCGCTCATACATTGTATAGTGTTCCCACACCACATGCCCTCGTTCCCACTCAGACATCGGCTTTGTGAGCAGCAATTACTTATTAATTTCCATAGATTATTCGCAGAAAGTAAGTGGCCAAGATCCATTAGAAGGTCGACAATTAGAGGCAGCGTGTTCTTATGTGGGCTGATGCTGCAGGAGCAACTGTGCTTTGGTAAGAGCCACATTTCACTGTCTGGCTCGACTCGAGCATATGTGCCAGTGATCTTGCGCTGCCACTGAAGTAGCACACAATTACAGCAGCACTGACTCCGTGTTTGACGCCAAACAGGACAGGATAGGTGGGGGAAATTTACCCCATACAAACATTCTTTTCCCAGTGGCTCATATACCTTGATAATAACTCAGCAGAACCTAAATGTCCGTAATTATTGCAAGTGAGTTTTAGGTGGATGCATATAATAACACTGTGTTTAGAAGCAGAGAGAGGTAAACAGCATCTACTCTCTCTGCACAGACCACATCTGCACCTGCCTTGGTCCTGCTTGCAGGTAGGAGGGATTACTCTGTGCCAATAGACAAATCAAAACAGATTTGTTCGATTCTAACATGTGCTGCTATGACTACGATGCGTGCCAAAGCATCACTTGAAGAGGTGCAGCCCTTGTAAAAAAATATCATTGTTTTCATCTTTCAAACAGATATCACCTTTGTGCTATCCTTTCAGCGCTCGAGTCAATGCAGCTGACTCACAGGCAACACAGACAAGCAGCTACAATCCATTTTTATTGATTTTGGGGTATTGATTGTAATTGTCAGAGAGACTGCCTACTAACCACAAGACCAGGCTTGATCTCCGGTACCAACAGGAGGATACAAACTAGAGTTGACTTGATTATTGAATGGTTTGGCATTATACTGCATTTACAAAGCTGGGGAGGAAAGGCCACGTTACCTGGAGCCCCACTCACACTTTCCTGTGACCAATTTTAACTGTATAATCACATTTACATACATAACTTGTTGTTTATTGTGAACGCGAGATTGGCATTGCAAATATTAAAAGTGACTTCAAAGACCTCTCAGGAGGCGGTTGGTGGCACCACACCCCACAGGAAAGTAACCCCAGGCGTTGCATTCCCTGACATGCCAACCTGCTCTTTCTGGCGCAGGATTATGAAGAAAACGCTTGTCATCCACATTTCTCGAACCGCCTATCGATCCCCCTGCTCCTGACGTGCTTCGTCTCCAAACGTTCATAAACAAGCTGCACAGGAGCAATAATATAAAAGATTTGAAGTGTTTTGAAGAGAAGCACCAAATGAGGTAGGGCTTTCTCGTGAAATCACAGTTATTAGCAAGAACTATTTTTATGCGTCCCTTACTTCAGGCGTGCATTTGTCATCCTAGTTGCAAATTGTTACTAAACCACCTCCTTCAAACATCTGTGTTTATCCATGATAAATATGGATGAAAATTCTTGATGCATTCCTGATGATGCCGGTCTGCTCACCTCCCTCCTCCTGACTTGCTTGTTTTTCCTTTGGCACACTATAGAAGTTGCCAAGATTTAGGTGAAGTGTTTAATTTTGTACTCTGTAACCTCACGTGTAAGAGGAAAGTAAATACAAGCAAACAATTTCAAAATATAGAAAATGCATATGTTGGCGTTTAGGTCCTTTACAGAATGTTGCAAAGTCTAGTTTGATATTTCAGTTTCTTTTCAGTGAAGAATAAATCAAGTTAATCAGGTAAGTAAACCATTAACTGTTCCTATAGAGTTCATTTTCTAACATCTGTGGTTTAAGTTGACATGAGCTTCCGTGGTAAAAATTAGAGAAGCATTTGAATGCAGCAACATAAACAAATAGATGCATCGTGACGCCAAGTCAGTCATGTTTTAGGTACTGTTGGATTTCAGTAAAGTAAGATAAAGTAAACCAGGGGCTCCCATAAGAATCAGGAAGGCAATACTGTAAATAGTCATAGTCAGTGCAGACTGTGGAATATCTCAGTGAGGAATTCAATAACACAACAGCACAGGTGTTCATTCAAATATATGACAGAATGCTCTGTGTGAGTGAGAGTGTCATGTGCACGAACAAGTGCACATGACAGATTCAGTGTTTCACAGTGTCACAAAAGTCACCTCTGAAAAAAGAGTACGTAAGTGCTCTGCAATCTTACACGGCTGCGTGGCTGCGTTGTCATGTTTGTAATTACAAGGGAAGTTCTACGGGTTTGGAGTGCGTAGGGTTAATGCAAAATTCATCTCAATTCAAAAAACACAATTCAAAAAAAATCATTAAAAAATAATTACACCAAAATAACTACTGTAACAAAATATAATGAAAGGAAGAAGAAGAAGCACAACATCAAGAACAAGAATGATAAAAGAATGAGAGCAATAAGAATTGATCAAAATCTGAATTCATCAGTGATCAACATCAGTGATTCATTATAACTAAATAGTACAGTGAGTGTAAAAACAATAGAGGTACTTGTAAAGAATTACATGACAAGGAATTGAAGAATGTTTTCTTGTTATGATGTGACATATTACATTATATTATTATGGCTCTCTTGTACTCTTGTGTCCTGTCCTCTTGAGGCTTCTTCTTCAGGCTACCCAACAAGCAACCAATTCCTTGTTTGTGACTTTATGAAAATCCCATTTTTTGACAGAATGTCTTCATAATGTTTTGTAAGCACTTCTTAGTCAATGAATTCTGTTTTTCCCGGTTTCATTTTGTATCATCATCACAGTGGGAGCACAGCCTGTCCTTCCTGGGCAGCCATGTCCGTCTATGTCTGTCTTTTCTCTGTGGCAAGGCTACGCCGTCCCAGTCTGTACATTGCCAGTGTCTTTCTCAGTTTTACATCAGATAGTGGTCAGATGGTCTGCCACAGTACACTATGTGTTCAGTGCCAAAATGCCAATTAAGTGTGTGTTTTGAATTTGTTGTGCCATTTCAGTAAGAATTTGTTTTTCTTTAGTTAATTTATTTCAGTAATAATATAATTGCTCTGAGGCTGGTTGAAATTTGTGATGTTACTATGTGTTACCATGTGTGTTACCCACCCTCAGACAAGTTGGCTGAAGGGAATTCTCTCTATTCAGTACAGACTTAGTTCAACCAAATACAAAAGCCAAAGTTTATTAACACCAAGACTGGAATCCAAGACGCCCATATCAAAGTCCACTGCCTGGCTAAGTTCACTTTAGCATCACTATAGCCACTTGAAAAGCTAGAAAGTATATCTATTTATCCTGCAGCTCTATATCCACACCGGGATTTCTGTAGATTCGGGAAACTGCAACCCAAATAGCCAACCAACAGACTATAGCATATACTACATACTTATATACTTATATATATATATACTGAGCGTATACATCTAATAGTTCTCCAACATACTGTATGTATAGGGTCCTTACAAATAGTGGAAGTCCCTCAAAGAAATAGGAGGTGGCACTATTGCCATAAAGAAATCAAGAAACATTAGCTTACCAAAATAATCTGACCACGTTATTTAATTGTTTTTCTCCTTAAGTAAAGTTTCTAGGGTGTGGTCTTAACCAGTTTTAGAAGACAATTACATCTTCCTTGTATGAAGCTGCAGAACCCAAATCTGCAGAGTACAATTGATTTGAAATTTAATCTTGGTCTTAACTTGGGACTAATTTAGGACCAATGACTTGTAGCTTGAAGGCATGATGGTGAACTCATTTGTTAATTAAGAAACTAATTAGGCATAATGAAAATTATTTTTTCCAATCTAAATTATGATTAGTATGCATAATTATAACTTACATTAATATTTTGCACATCTACTCTTTTTTTTATGCCATTGAAAAATAAAGACCTGACAGGAGACAAAGCTCAGTATTAGACTCTTTCTGTAACTTATTATTAGACAAGAAAAGAAACTTGGAAAACTATCTTGGTGCTGTTGAAGAATTGCAGTAACATTCCTGCCAACACAAACTTAGCATCGTCTACTACAGTTATCTTACATCAAGGATAAGGTTTATTATAGAATAAAGAAAAAAGAAGAGACATACGCAGAATATTAATCCCAGTTTAATTCAGTTAAGTTCCTTTATTGTCCCTAAAGGGAAATTTATTTTGTAGCCAGGTGTAAAAACATAAGAAGCATAGCAATATACAAAGGACCATAGGCATAGATTCTACTCCCCACTTTTCGAATTCATGTTCTCGTAGTCCTTTGGAAGCCTAAATCTGCAGGCTGAGGGATGAAGTTGTAATTTTGAGTTGAGCGGGTTGTCTGGACATTTAAATATTGGCCTCGCTTTCCAGGTGACGTGAAGAATGAATTTATCATTCAGGAGTTTGGACAACACCAACAATCTTGCTTTCCACCTTCACCATGTTATTGAGCTGATTTTGTTCCTGAATATTTAAGTTGCCAAACCAATCATGGAAAATGCTACAACAGATTCAATAACTGACCTGTACAAAAAGACTCATTAACTTCTTGTCCACATTAAAAGCATGTAAAGCAAAACTGAGCTGCTAATCCAGAGTCCTGCATTTGTAGCTCTCCATTCACTTCCATAGTGCTCAAAATAACAATTTAGCACATACACGAACGCCAACAAAGTGGATTATGCCAATATGAAAATCAACCAATCCAGGTATGAATTTTGTGTTGTGTGATTGCAATTATTTGTGAAAGTACTATCAGGTCATTTGTTCCTGGCGCAAGGTTACTATGCGGAGGTTCCCTGCAGGCACTACCTGCCAGATCTACTTTCCAATTCAAATAGGAAAATAACAAGAAAAGAGCTGTTTAATTTCCTCAAAAAATGGGTACTGGGACTTGTTGTTTTTTGATATTGGCATAATCCAGTTTATTTGCATTCGTTTATGTGCTAAATTATTTTGGGACCTGTTTTGCTGTGCTATGCAAAGCAAATGCTGAGGTACAAATGCAGTGTTCAGGATTAGCAGCCCCGGGAAGCATGGGGCAACTAATGAGGATATTTCACCACCATGTGACTCATATCTCAGCCAGCTAAATATATGACCATACACTCTACCAAAGATCAATCTTGCTTTAACTTCCTAAAAAAAATGAAGCCTCTGCTGTACCTTTTTGCAGATTGTGCTGGTATTCACATCAGAGTGCAGCTTATTATCAATACCCAGGCATTTATAGCTGTCCACAAAATCAATAGACATGCCATCAATATATGTCATTGATGGAGGCTGTGGTGCCTGTGAAAGTAAATGACCACATCTTTTCAATGTTGAGTCTCAGACTCTATAAACTCCTCAACAACTGCCACATGCTTGGTATCCTCCTCCTGTAGCAGGCTAACTTTTCACCGTGTCGTCTGCAAATTTGAGAATTTGTCTTGGTATTGACTCCTGCAGTCATTTGTATAAAGAATACACAACAGGGGAGAGACAAGACGGCTCAGGGGAGTCACAGGGAGAGGAACATTGCTGAGACAAACCCCCATTGACCCTTACTTGCTGTGGTCTACATAGTAAAAAGTCCATGATCCACCCTACTGAATCAGGATGAATATTAAAATGCTGTAAAAGTTTTTATTAGCTAAAACATGGGGCTGAATTGTGCTTAAAGCAGATGAGAGACTCCACAAACAGGAGTCCCCCAATATAATAATGTAAAATGAATGACAAATTTTATCAGAACAGCAGGGTTGTAAAATGGTCTACTTGTTACTGAAATTCTATCAGAAATAATTTGAACAGCAGAGAAATGTGAGAAGGGAAAATCAATCTTTCAGTGCACCTGTACTGAAAATAGTTGCAGGATAAGTTGCAACTTATAGATCATCATTTAATTGGCCCAAGAGGTTACAGACTGGCTTGAATTCCTTATATTTTATGACATGAGCACAGTTTTATGAAATGTAAACATATACTCCATACGTGAAAAGTGAGAGAAATACACTTTCACACCATGAAATCATTACATGAAGTTGTCAGTTCGGCATTGAAGTAATGCAGTGAAAAGTGTTATAGTTGAGCGCATGCATTTACCTTCAACCAGGGTTTGTTTCCAGGGTAATACTAGTCAGGTTCTCAGGTCAAAATGCAGAAATCAAGCCAGGAAGCAAGGAAGACATTTGAACAGGCTTTATTAGGCAACAGGTAAGCAACAGGTGATAACAAGGAAGCGGCAAGTAGTTTGACATGAGTAGACAGACTGCAGATGCTTTTCTTATTTAACGATGACCAGAACCTTTTCCTAACCTAAATCTAACCATAACCTTAACCTTAACCACAGCACTAACCAAAGTTGTTTGCCTAAACTGTTTGCAGTTAAAATGGTGTGTCCAACCTGTGCAATTGTCACACAATCCAATTTGAGGTGGAGGAATGTAAACTTGATGCAATATGTGTCTACTGCACACAGTCTGTGTCAGATTTTGAGCCAATTTCCTGAAATTTCAGGAGATCTCATTGTTCCAGACATACATGTTCAACAAGGAGCTAATGAATATACTAAAGTGTCTTAGTGACATCAGCATCTATTGACACCTGCCTTTCAGGTAAGTGTAAAAATAGAACTACAGTATCCCATCAGCTATTCATATAACTGATTAACCTCTTGCAATATAGAATAAATGATAATAATGGTTTGTTTTGGTTTTGTTTTTTGTTTTTTTACTTATATAGCACATTACAAAATAAAGTTACAAAGTGCTTCCATAACCACCCAGCCATAACAACAAATGGAATAAATTGTTATTTATTTATTCCATTTGTTGTTATGGTTGGTTTATCCATTTTTCATCCCTAGGCAACAGGGATGAAAAATGAATAAAAGTCAAAGGTAATAAAAGACTTTTCAATTAAAGTAGGTTTTAAGACATTTAAAAGATGCTACAGACTCTTCCAGCCTGAGTTCCTAAAGCAAGTCCTTCCAAGTCCTGGGACCCCGACAGAAAAAATCCAGTCACCTTTAAGGTGACCACACATTGGCAGTGTACGACGTGTGTCAAAATGGCTGCCCCGTTAATTTCAGTGTGCACAACATCTAGACCTGTCACCAAACATCGATTTGACACACTGTGACAATTGATGCCACTGCCCTATCTCTTGAGCATCAAACCTTTTATACAATCAGTAATGATGAGTGATATCAACAAATAAGAAAGGGAAAAAAAGAGTATATAGCTCACAACATATATTTACACAGAGCGGCGAGATGCGATAAAAGCATGTGTAATCCTCCCTGTGTCACTGAAATCAAGTAAACTGGTAGTTTCAACATGTTGATAGCTTAATAGGTATTTACATGTCATGGGAGTCATCACTGACAATCCACAAGGTGTGAGAGGGCAGCTGTTAACAGCAACATGGGTGCCAGAGAGCGTGGGTGAAGTTATCAGCAGGAGGTGATTAACTGCTTTCACAACACTTTAGCGGATTCATACATTTCATTTTAGCGGATGAGATTTCTGTTTAATCATCATGCAAGCTGAACACACAGGTGTAGTGTAGGTGTAGTGACATGAGAGTCAGTTCATGCCGTACCTGTGGGTGCTGCACATTTAAAAGGAAAACAGATTGAGCTGGCAGATAACAAATGATCACATCTTCGCTGGCAGAAAACTCTTAAAACATCAGAGTGGGGGGGTGCTAAGCATATGTGCTGGCAATAAACAAGCTACATGAGTAGCTATCTGTTGACCTAGCAACAGTATGGAGATAAACTGTGTTACAGTGGATGAATAGTGAGTAATCTTAACATTAGTGTTCATTGTTTATTAAAACATTTTATTAAAAATAGATTTACCATATTTATTGTATCGCAATTTTCAAATTTAAAGCTATTGAACATCGACACAAAATATCAGGTATTGGTAGCTTTGTTATTTTACAAAAAGGCCTAGAAAGTGGCCTTAACCCACTGGAGCCTCCTAGTGGTGACAACTAAACACTGTTAGGGACAGGGTGCAGCGAGCACCGCCCCGGCTCTTCTAGTTTAATTTTTGCAGCATTACAACAGATTAGGATTTACATCGCAGTTTTCTGTCAAGGTTGTTGAAACACACGTCTTTACTAATTTGTCAAAGTGACACCCCTCAGTTATTTGGCATTTTACCGATGACAAAGGTTACAAGCATCCAGTAAATTGTCTTCTATCTGAGAGGACAGCACGTTCTTTACTCTGCACACCAGCCAAGAGCTCTTCTAACATTCTGATGATAAAGTACTTCATTCTCTAACTTGAATGCTGACAGCTCTAAGCGGTGACTCTCAGTGATGAGTACTGCTTATGCTTTGAATGTTGTGCAGTCGTAGAATCTTCTCAGCATCAGAATCTTCTCTTCGGTGCAGCTTTGTTGGCACCTCTGACCTTTCATTTACACCATTCACTTAAGCTGGGAATAATGGTGAGAACTGGAATGCTTTAACCTATGCATGAAAGAGGCTGGCTCGGTCTGTCTTGGAGGACCATAAATTAAAACGGCATCTCTTG
>OMLF01042982.1:36973-50864 GCA_900302615.1 Holocentrus rufus | reverse complement strand
GTGTGTGTGTGTGTGTGTGAGTGTGTGTGAGAGAGAGAGAGAGAGAGAGAGAGAGAGAGAGAGAGAGAGAGAGAGAGAGCTACCATGCCTCTGTGACAGTGGAGTAGGGATGGCAGCCCCAGGCTGAAACACACTATAATGTGAATTCACTGGCTAACTAAACTCAGCTCCTCCTCAATTATAAATGAACCAAGAGAGTCAGACAGGTAGTGCATACATGCCATTGCGTGCGGAGGTCGGGGAGGGGTGGCATGTAGGTGTGTGTGCGTGTGTGTATTGGAGAGGGGTTAACAAGGTCCCATTTTAAGTGGCAGTGTTTTGTCTATAATGTCCTGTTATGATTCGGGGGTGGAGGGTTAATGTGTCTGGTGATGGGGAGAAAAAGAGAAAAAAATAACAAGAAGGCACTCAGTGTACAGACCTGTGTCAGGGTAGCAGCTGGGATGTTACATTACATTACATTGCATTATGTTTATTCTGTCATCCAGGCAATTTCTAGATGTTTTTATTTTTTTTTTCTAAATATTTTCCATGTCTTTTATGTACTATCATACTTCCGGTTGTACTTATTTATTTATTTAATTAGTCAGTTAATTAGTTAGTTTGTTTGTTTTTTTTAGTAGTTATAATTTTGCGTCACTTCCTATTTAGACCATAAGTAGGAAGTATAGTGAGTGTATGGTCTAGTGGGAGCTCTAGTATCAATCAAAATCCATTCAGGTACTGCTTGTAAGTTGCAGATCATTTAAAAATAAAACAATATTTTGGCCATGGTATTTGTATTAGTAGTAGTAGTAGTTGTAGGAGTAGTAGTAGTATTTTTTATTACGTTATTTTATTCAATTAGTATTCTAGATATTTAAATTGTTTGGATTTGTTTATTTTTTAGTTTCACTCCTGTTACACAGCTGCATTGAGCCTGCATAACCAGAGTATATTGGCTAGCTGTCCAGGTGAAGTTGCAACACCTCAACAAGGACAGTACACCGTCATTTAGCAGACGCTTTTGTTCAAAGCCACTTATAGTAAGTAGATTTTTGTCAGAGAGAGACGGAGACAGAGAGATAGACATTTTGTCCTTTGTGCCGAACCACGCCCCCCTTACATCAATGCTGTTGTCAAAGGAAACGCCTTTTTGGCCAATCAGCACGGAGAGTTGGTCAGAGCTACCTTGACACTGACCAGCCGGCTGTTTTCGTGATGCTATGGGGGTGTACCTGGAAACTATGGCCCTGTTTGTGTTAAGCCCCGCCCATTCCCATTAATCATCTCATCCCTGGCCCACGACCAACCTTCGCCCCATCCGTCCAGTACTTTCGAGTTTTCCTGCTGATGGCAAAAGGACGGACAGCCACATATGCCCTGCTGGAGGTTTCACTGATACAGTACAGCAAGAGGGAGAAAACTAGGGCTAGATTTTGTCTAATAGGATTCTTTGTGTAATTGTGTGTGTGTGTGTGTTTTGCATGTGTGCATCTGTGTGTACAAAGCACAAGAATGTCTTCATTTTTGATGTCGCTGGTCTTTCTTGTTCATTGATTCTCTCTCTCTAAAGAAATCACAGCAAATCTCTCACTTATCTCTCTTGCACACACACTCACACACTCCCTATAGTCTCTCTCTCGCCCTATCTCTCTCTCTGTAATTATCTCTAAGGTGAACATCTAGTCCTTCTTGGACTGCAACACCGTCTCTCCTCTTTCTTCCCCTGTTGCTTCTCACTCTCTCCCTCAGTCTCTTATCCCCTCCCCCTCTCTCTCTCTCTCTCTCTCTCTTTCTCTCTCACCCTCTTCTGTCTCTCTCTCGTCCCTGGTCTCTTTCAGGTGAACGTCTTGTCCTGTTACATTGTGTGTCTGTGCTCCTCTCAGACGGCGACACTTGAGAGGTGAATAGGGGGTATCAGCTCCTCGTGGAGAACAAGAGGTGCTCGGCTCCTGCGTAAAAAGCCTGCGGTGTACTCTGCTCGGCGCTCTCGCTGACACCCACTGAAAACAACTGATCCTCCAACCACATTCTGAACCAGAACACTGTGTTTGGAAAGGGAAAAAAAAAAAAAAGTACAAGTCTTCGAAGTCAAAGTGTCACTTTGACGACTTGGCGAAAGATCTTGCAAAATGAGAGGGAACTTTTTAGGGGTAGCAGTAGGCTTAATGTTAGAGAGGCGGTCTGGTGATAACAGGTTTGAATCCCCAAACCAGCGGGGAACGGGACTGAGTAATGCTTTCCGTTCCCTCGGTAGTTACTGCTGAGGTGCCCTTGAGAAAGGCACACCACAGTGGACTGTATTAATGCGGATCAGGATGATGCTGAAAAGGAGTGTGCGAGTTCAGCAAAATCCTTCCCTGGATTAATAAAAAAAAAAGAAATAAAATGTATGCAATCATTTAAATTCCCTGGAAAACACTAGTATGTTGGCAAAGGCCATCCATTCAACAGCACCCTGGGCTCCTGTAATGCGGAGCAAGGAATGATTAGATTGGATCCAAAGAGACAGACAAAATAAGCTCCTTAGACGGCGTTACCCTCAGCCTCACCCAAACAGTGCTAAGTCACTTGCCACAGTGGAAAAATGTATGGCTTTATTTGATTATTTGAATAAGAGCCTTGTTGGCATGGAGGCATATTTCTAATAGAGTAGATATGGTAACACAATATGGATGTCACTTTTGGTGGGTTGGATATAGTAGGACTGAACAAATAATATTGTTGAAATATTATTGAAGTTGCAATATGGCCAAGAGCACTAACCAAATTGCAGGAGCTGCAGTTTTTTGATAAAGTTAAAATGCGTGACAAAATGAAGTATTGTGGTGCTACAGAGAAGCCCTGGCCTACAAATCAGATTCTCCAGACATAAGAAAACATGTTTGTTTGGTACAGAGTAGACCCCAGCTACATCACATTATCATCAATTTAATTTTTTTTTTTTTTCAGGGCAAACATTTTAGCGGGAATGCAAAATTGTAATTTCCACTATAATTGTTAATCATATTACAATCTCTATATCTGTTTATACCATGTTGTTCAGCCCGAGGATAGAGCCAGTCAGCCAGCTAAGCTTCTTTACATCAAATGGCGAGTTATTCATTTATTCATTTCCTTTACCTGCTTCATCCTTTTCAGGGATGTGGGAGGGGGGCGCAGCCTATCCCAGCATGCACTGGGTGGAAAGCAGGGAGACACCCTGGAGAGATCAGGCCATCATCAGAGGATGTTTTTTACACTGCACTAGCACCATACTATAACAGCAAAGTATATTTTCCCATGATATTTTTGCTTTGAGAAATAATAAAGGCATTGCTTAGACCCGTGTATCTGATACTAGCCAATGTTCAAAGGGTGCAGGCTGGATTGTTGTCATCACACAAGCCACCTGTTGATTGAATTACGGCTGGATATTGTTAAAAAAAAAATTCAATATGGTACCAATATCGATTCTTTGATTTCGATACCAGTTACATTTTTCCCAAACTTTATTTCCTCAAGTGCCTTTTAGTCTTGGGTCAAGTCATAAATGTCTTCCTAAGCTTTTTTTTTTTTTTTTAATTAAAATTACATACAGAGACATTTACACTTACACTTACACACACATAATACAAAGTATGAGATGCTTTCTCTCTTCCTCTGTGTTGTAACTGACTCTTACTGTGGTATTGAAACATGGTACCGAATGACGCTTTTTCGAGGCATTTCCATTAGTATCTCAGTACCCGGCCCTCCTTCTCAATAGGGCTCCATTTGATCAAAAGGCCATTGCAATACCAAACCATACAGACCTTGTGCCATACTGAGCCAAACCATACTCAGGCCCTGCACAGGTACAGTACATGTGCAATGGAAAAACCATATCAGACCGACTCAGTCTCACATTCATTTCAGTGGGTATTCACGCCAAAAGATTCATAAGCGGTGAAAGAAGCTTGCAGTGATTCATTTTCCGTGCGAGCTGGTGTCGCTGGTCATCTATACAGAAATTTGGAGGCAGTTGCACAAGGCATAGCAGTGTCTGAGCTGAAATGAAGCTTTCAGACAAGCTCATTAGTGTTAGTGTTGTTTTAATGTAGGTAAATGAAAAGTCTGGTGTGTGCAGCACTGTTTGAATAAGCCTGGTGGAGGGGTGGCATCAGGCAGCCAGCGACCACAGAGAGAGTGGCTGCCTGTGACGCTCCTGCTCTGAAAGCAGCGTTAGAGCCTCCAAACCACCTGACTTGCATATGTTAGGAATTTGAGAGGAAACCAACGCAAAGAGGAAACCAATATGAAGATGCAAATATCACCCAGAAAGGGCTGGGGCTGGAAAGTGTACACAGTCATCGTTCTCGCTGAGCACTGAGCCACTGTGCCTTTCAGTTACAGTGCATTGAAAAAAAGGCAACATTTCTAGCTATCTGTCCTGCCCTGTTAACTTTGTTTGATTTGAAATGTTTTCATTCAACGCCAATCTTGAGCGTATGTGTGTGTGTGTGTGTGTGTGTGTGTGTGTGTGTGTGTGTGTGTGTGTGTGTGTGTATCTGCACATGTATTTATGCCTGAAAAGCATGCATATGTGTGTATATACCTTGAATGCACAAAATATTAGGAGCATGTTCCCAGTGTTGAGATACAACCCTTTCCCTAGGATCTATATACTGTATCAGCTGTCTCGAAGATTAAAAATCCTTCTGCAGCTCATCTCTTAATCTACATTTCCTCCTTTGAGATGAATATAGATTGATATAGATAGAAATTTAGATTTACTAAGGGAAATCAATCATGGATAATGGCTTTTACCTGGATTCACCTCTTGGTGAAAACATCACGTACCTGTCATATTTTGTACATTCGGTGTACATACAGTATGCACACGGTCTGCATGGCAGTTCTGTGCAAGTGTGTGCCTGTGTCTGTGTGTGTGTGGGAGGCATGGCGTGTGTGTGTGTGTGTGTGAGTCTAACCACAGAGTTCTCCCTCTCAGCAGCCCACCATTAAACGCCGGTGCCAGCCCTCTCCCAGCACACCAGGATTAACAGCACTTAAATGGGCCTGTTAGTACACCACCTCCTCTTCGCCTCCCACGCCGACTCGCGCACATGGCACTGCCCACAGCTCCGCGCTCGCATCGCACACCGCCTCTGTTGTTTTTTGTTCGCCTCTCGCCCCCAGCCGCCTAAGCCTGCACCAATAAATGGTGCTGAAGTGTTCTCCACAGGGGGCTAAGCCCAGAACATCCTCTATTTTACGGACTTATTGGAATCTGAGTGGATGGCAGAGAGAGAGAGAGGGAGGGAGAGGGAGGGAGGGAGGGCAACCCAGAGACCTAACCAATTTGGCTAGAGGCAAAATATCAATCTCCCCTCCTCTTTTTCTTTCCTTCTTTCTTTCTTTCTCTTTCTTTCTTTCTTTCTTTTTCTCTTATTCTCTCTCTCTCTCTCCCTCTCTCCCTCTCTCTCTGTGTTTATCATTATGCTCTTTGTGGCAAATCACAAACAAAGGGACTGAAACGGTCACACACATACAGTACAGAGAGATGGATGCCTGCCATAAAAATCCATTAATAAAATGGATTCCCATCAGAGTCTGTTGGCCTTTGCGCAGTAGGGCGGATGGATGGATGGATGGACAGATGGAGGCATGGATGGGTGAATGAAGGGTAGAGGGAGGGTGTGTGTGTGTGTGTGTTTGGAAAGGGTTGGGAAGGGGGGCAAATTTTGTCTCTATATGGGCATGGAATGGCCGTTCTCACATCGTACCAGGGGGTCTATTGTTCATAGCCATCTACTGGCCTCAATGAGAACATCCGGAAATTACTAAATTGAAAAGGAGAGAGGAACTGACAGATAGAGAGAGAAAGAGACAAAGAGTGAGAGCAGACTCACAGGTCTTGGTAAGTAATCTTGCAAATGATGAGGGCAAAAATGACAAATGCATTTAATAATATACCTACATGCATTCCTATATTGACATTTTTTTACTTAATTTTAACACAGTATCATGATATGGCATGTCTGTAGCAGCTTCCTACTGCATTTCTTATTCATGTCCATTTTGCGAGAGGTCGTATGATTTTGCACAAGGAGGACAAGCGTCTGCCGGCAATAGGAGATTAGCAGGGCATGCAGGGTATAATGGAGAGGAAGCCGGAAAACAGGAATCTTCATTAGAAATTAATGAGAGCTGTGTGTCAGAAAAGACGTGTGAAAAAATGAAAATCACATCCCCGATATGCAGACCAAAGGCTTGCAGGCTCCTGTCAACACAATCCGGAGGTGAGAGGATATTGGGAAAGACAGGACGTATTTCTGTAGCTTTCCCAATAGCAGTCACAGAGGTCCCACTTTTTACAAGCCGGCTGCGCTGTTTGGAAAGTGCTGCTGCAGCAAAGCTGATGGGTGATGACTTCTACAAAGGCTGCCATTGTAAGTGGGAATGTCACTAGCTTGGTTGGGTTTCAGACGGGCATGTGAAGTTGAGGACCTTTTAAAGCTCTTAAGGACCGAACAGGGAACATTTTAGTTCCGTTCAGGAACCGCATGCAGGGAAAATGCACCGCAACTCATTCATGAGGAAATTTACAAACTACTCTGCATTGCTGTTTTGGTCTGCATGTTTTACTTTTTCTTGTAGCGGTCAAGGAAATGGACATGCAGTTAAATCATTGCTTACAACTGTTGATCAGGATGTTTTCTCAGCTGAATTTAAAGTTCAGTCAATTTTATGAACTAAAGAATCATGAAACATTAAAAACAGTGGAATTTACAAAAAATAAACAAATAAGTAAATAAATAAATAGTATTATTCCTTTTTGGTCAGCATTCTTCTTGGTTAAACTAAGGTTCTTCCTGTTTATATCTACTCAAACACTGAGGAATTTTTGCTCTGCTAATTCTTATGCATACCATATGGAATATCATATGGTAATATGTAACTGCCACCTGACACTGTCAAGGATATATGCAACACACCATCGTTGCCACCGTTAGTTCCTGTCTGCTTTATCTTGAAGCAGATGGGAGATTAGAGGAGAGGACATTGTCTCATTTCTTATTCAAACCATATAGATTACCACAGCATATGGGGATAGCGCTGGACGTGTCATTTTCAACACATTTGCGTTTCAGGATTATAAGAGGACACAATTGCCATAAACACATTTGTTAATAACAACATATGTTGTGTCAATATGTTTCGTGGAGAAACTATGGCGTTCTGAGCCTGGGTAACAAAAATAATACGGTCCCAAATGAAACACGTGGAGTTGGTAAAAGTGACATGAGGTTCCTGTGAGAGGGGTGTCTTGGTATTACATAACATCCCAGTCACACACACAAAAAAAAACTGTATATCCAAAATATCAGCAGGCTTTCTGCACAACATTGTCAGGAACATGATTTATGAATTACTGCCTACCTTTTGTATCTCATCCGGCAGTGGGTGGAGCGGAGGAGAGCGAAGAGCTGTCTTCATTTCCTCCTCCTCCTCTTCCTTCTGCTCTCTCTCCATACACCTCTCCCTGTCTCCTGGAAACAAGGAGTCAGGCCGGCAGAATCAGCTATATTGGACATGCTATGCAGTGGGAATCAATGGCAGCATTCGCACATAAATAAACATCACCCTCCATTGCTACACCTGTTCTGCATCTACTGTAATATCCTTCAGCTCTGTTTGTTTGGATCCCTTTTAGCTACGGCCAAGGTAACTGCCATTCCTCTTGAGGTCCACATGGACAATAAAACAATGCAACAAGAGTTCTGTGATTACAGTCGGTAGTTCACAGTTCAAACATGTGTCCATGATGTGCCTCTTTTGGAGCTTGTAAAAAAAAAAAAAAAACACTGGGGCAAGTATGAGTCATGTCACATGTTGCTACGCCACAAATGAGAACCCATCTGAAACCTACCCCTCTTTTCCCCCCACGGTGAAATATTTTTAACTTCATTTCCCAGCGGGCTGAGTGATAAAAACACGCTCATTTCTCAGCACCGTGATGGACACACAAGACCGCGGCCTTTCCATGAAAACAAAGACAGGCTGGCGCGTCCTTGTGGTTCGGCTGGCTGAGGCGTGTACCATGTAGACGCAGCATCCAATCTGCCCCGGGACCTTTGTCACATGTCATCCCTTTCTCTGTCCGGCAAAACTTTGCCCGTCTGTCTCTTCTGTGTCTATCAAATAAAGGCAAAAAGGTCCAAAAAAATAACCTTACAAGCAAGACTGGTTCCTGGTAGTCATGCGACTTCAGAAACACTTCCTCCACCTGTTTTTCCCTCCACCTGTTTTTCCCTACACTGGAACTATACTAGCATTGACATGCAATCAGTATATGGTTGAGAAATATTCTTTCTTTTGGCTCTTCCGTCTTTTTTCCTTTGACTTCTTACTTTTGGAGGTTTTTCTGAAGGTTTTTTTGTTGAGTACACTTATCAGTTTCCGAAGGTTTTTGTGTGCTTTTAGGCTTTCGGTATTTAACTTCCACATACCTGTGTAAAATCAATTCAATCCAACAACCTATGTGTGTAACTGTATGAATGTAAAAGCAGAGTACTCTTGAAAAATAAAAGCATGTGTGCTTGGCACACACATACACAAAAGACTTACCCACTGAACTCTAAAAGAGCAGAGAGAAAAACAACACTGATATCCAAGCATTTATAAATCTGTCCCAAGATACGATGTTCTAAACAGTCTTACCCAGGAAAATCAGCTACTCTTTTCAGGATGTAAGTGCATGGTACTATTAAACTGATGAATAGTACTTAGCCTCTGAGGTTGATGCAAGGTAAATCCCTTAGCGTGATGTCCACCATATTAAACCCATTCACGCACTCCATTCGATAGATTAATCAGTCAAGCTTAGACCATTAATCTTATAGACCTTAGATCATGGAATTTCACATGCGCAAGTGGAGGGTTTAAAGTACTTTACTGGTCCTATTTTGACTTCTTCTCAACAGTCATGATCGTATCTGTCTGTCACAAATTTCAGTTGCATTAAGTGCGTGCAGCCCTGTGACAGAATATGCTTTGGTAGCTTAGAAGTGAAGGCTAACTTACTCCTGTTCAATCCCTTCGTGTTATGAAACTTGAATCTTGCTACGTCATTTCTATCTTGTGAAAACTGTGAATGGGAGTAAGTTAGCCTTGACTTCTATCAAAGCATATTCTGCACAAACAACCAATATTTGTGACGTATAAATACAATCAAGACTGTCGATGAGAAGCTGAAATACGGCCGCTACGGCCCTTTAAAAAAGGCTGCTGCTTCAACATTCATTTCAGGGAACTCCCCAAACAAAGTTCTGCAACTGTTTTCCTGGATGTCATCGTCAACAAATATGAGCTGACCGTTTAATTGCAGCAAACGTGCTCTAGTTTCAAAAGCATCAAGTTAGGAAAATGCTTTGTGTAAAGCTTTTCGAGTTGGCAGAGGCCACGGAAAGTCCCACTTTTCCCTGCTGTGTAATAGCGGCTACCGAGTGGCAGTCACTGATGTGGCCATAGACGCAGAAGGTCGTGTGAGGAGAACAGTCATGCAAGCCTCACTGATTGTGTGTGTGTGTGTGTGTGTGTGTGTGAGTCTGTCAGATTGTCAGTCAAATCCCTGTGTGTGGCTGCATGCCAGATTACATGCCCTCATGGACCATGAGAGGAAAGCAGGGCGACAAAAAACACATAGGAAACGGCGCTTTACAAATATGCAGGAATTTGGTCATACTCAACGATACAAACACACCCAACACACACTCCCATGCATATAATCTAAGAAGACACATTCAAACCAAGAACTTAAGCGTGAACATATTAAAAAAAATGTGTATTCCCACTCTTTCAGTTTCACACACACACACACAGCAGCGCACTCAAACCCCTCCCAATCAAAGAGCAGGCTTCATGCTCCCACACGATAATAGTCTGATTGCCCCCCTACTGTCTCTAGGCTGTGCGCTTAAAACTCAGAGGAGACACTCAATTGCTCACTTACACAACGCAAATAAATTAGTAACGCCCTGTGACAGCATTAAGCAGGCCTATGCTTTTAGATGGACTCAAGTATAAAGAGCTGCTTTTGCATGACAACCATTCCCCTGTGACATTTTGCCCGTTTTAGCCTTGATTGAACTATTAATCGGTCTAATGTGAGAGAGGCAAGCTGTTCATAAACTCATCTATTCTGCATGGACGCATGCCTGAGTCGTGAGGGGAACACGCACGAACATATACACTCACTTGTATAAAAGCTAGACACGACCCAAAAATAATCACCGGGGGCAAAATGTAATTGGAGACTATTGAGGTCCATGAATGAGGAGATGTCCTGAACCTGATGTGACTTAAAGGAGGCAGAAAAGTGTGATTTCTAAACGTTTCAATGATTTGAATGTGATACTTGTTCCATTGATCGTTATTGATTGGCCTCTTTCTCTCTTGTCACTTGCCCCTCCTCCAGGAAGGTCAGAGCTCCACAGCAGCTACAGGACAATGTGCCAGGACTTGGTAGGGATTCAGGGCATGCTCAGAGACTTTGGCAGCATAGATGTTATGCCACAGTTGATCTCTTTAACCATCAGGCTGCCCTTCTGCCCAAGCTGACATGTGCTCCCAATACCAAGAGCTGAGAGTGTCCCATGAAAATATACCAGCACACATTTTAGGGAATAAGGATGATTACTACTGGTCATTAAATAAATTATATGAGTTTACTGAAACAGTTAAGACACATACTTTTAGGTCATATTTAGTTGTGTGCATCTGTGTTTGTGTACACCTATATGAAGAAAAAAGTTGTGGTAATCCTATGATAAATTTGTATGGGAAAAATAAAAGTTCATACAGGCATTTTATGTGAATAATCTGACACCATAGTTGTTGATAGTACCATAAAGTGCCACAGTCCCAACAGAAATACACTGAGTTTTTTATTTATAGCCCCACATGCAGCCATGGTGATCGTTCCTTACTGTAAGCTGTTAATTAGACACGTTTTGATTAAAGGGAAGACCCATGGAAAGACCAGCATTGCGTGAAACAAATAAACTCCAAATAACCTATCCTGCAGTCGAACTACTGTTAAAACAAAACTGTAAACAAATCAGTGCGCTCTCTCACACACACTAAACTTAGGGAAACATGAATGAACGTTTTTGTTTTGACGTGTAGTATCACCTTGTAAAGAGAATAAATCTTTACCTACCCATGGCGGATAGTGTAGGTCGGACTGAAAGTGAAAATATATCAGAAAACGTTTGTAAATATCATGTTTGGACGTTTAGCCAGGAAGCTAGCGATGGCAGGGCCAAGCGGTAGTTGTTGCTATGGCCACCACGCAGACATGTACGCACCCTGCACAAGGAGCGTCAAGTTAACCAGAGTATTAGATAGGAAAAGACCGGAAGTTGCGTGTTTTACCATCAAAGTAAAAGTATAAAATTAAATAAATTGAATGCATCTATTCTTTTGGTTTCGCCTTATGATTTAGTCGTACTTAAAAGACTTTGCACCAAAGGGCAGGATTTAAGGACATTATTCGGAAAGTTTGTTCTGACCGGAAAGAAGCGGTATATAAATCAGCTAGGAATAGAACGAATTATAGCGGAAGGTAGGTAAATTTGCCAACAAAATAAAAGTGAATTATCTTCACTTTTGAAAGATGAAATAAAGCACGTTCTGGGATACCGTGAACAAAGAAAAGCCTATCAAAACAAAAACAGTGGATTTATTTAATTGCATATGGAATACGTCTTTATATCTTGTGTATATATCTTAGTGCATTCATACTGCCCTTATAGTTATTCCACTTAGACAATTTTTTTACACTGCACAGCAACTGTATTTCGTCTTCTTAGTACTTGTACTTTGTGCAATGACAATAAAGTTGAATTTAATCTAATCTAATCTACAGTATATGCAATATATTTACCAAAAAGAATATATTTTAACATTGTGCATGGTATTGAAAGAGTACTTATTTGACACATAAATTTATTTAGGTTAAGATTTACTTACTTATTTGTATTATTATGTAAATTTATGTTTCCTAGGACTTAAACACACCAAATATGCCATGCAGATGTAATAAGATGTCTACCGAAAGTTAGACAAGTTTAGGCATAGCCTCAACATCTACATGTGTATTTGTCACTTTTGAAAAATGAGCATTATCCTCTCTACAAAAAGCAGACAGACAACCCGCCTTGAAGTGAAATTAGCTGAGCCCTGCCTGCTTGCATGCATGGGTCACACTCCATGCTCTGTTTGGGCTGTGTGCGTTTAATTCACTGCCTCAGAACTAATGTGAAATAGCGGCCAGACAGTCCCGCAGGGGGTTTTACAGTACCAATTGGTTCATGGTAATAGATGGTTTCCAAATGTCTTTAGACAGGCATGTTTGCCTTTTAACGTGATATCATTGCTCTTATTTCTCTGTGGCAGACCAAACCCAACCTGTGTCACAATTTGGGTTAATGTACCCTAGGTGAGAGAGAGAGAGAGAGAGAGAGAGAGAGAGATCTTTGGTCTGATTTCATTTGGACTGCATGTCGTGCTATTTATGGCCCCGTCAATGAATCGTGCAGACTCAGGCGGTCTGATGCAAATTGCATTCGCCCACTCATGTCTAGCCTACCTTCCGTGCTTGTTTATCTGCCTCCGCAGCAGAACAAAATGGTGAACATGACAAAAGGGGCAAAATGTGTGGTGTTCAGGCAGACAAAATAATCAAACCTCACACTCTGCTGTGCCAAAGAGGGTAGAGCGAGGACAATCCCCCTCTCTCTCTCTCTCTCTGTGGATCTCTAACTCTCTCACTCTGTCTTTATGTCCTCAATTACAACTGCAATGGCAAGGACAAAAGCAAAAGGATTTGGAATATAGCCTTCTGTGCATTTGATGCAGCACTAGCAAATCAGTATAATTTCCATAAATGCTATAAGGTGAATCATATGTTTATTTTTTAAAGACTAATGTCAGTACAGCCTCGCATTTTAGCTACATCACCAGATCTGTTTGTTACTTGCAATGACTACTGTTATTTTGCTAAAGATAATCTCCATTTCACTTTAGTTGGTCTGAATGCTGAACCCAGTCAGGTTAATAATTTATGAAATTTAGGGCTATTTACCAAATGATAATCAAAACATTTCTGTGTCATAATAATTTGAGGGGCTAGGCTGTATTTTTGGGTGGTCACTGCAGCAAAGGCAAATTAACCTAATTTGGGAAGGTGCATCCAGTGTTTTAGGGGCACTGAGCCTGCAGGGACTTGGGAGCTTGGCATCTATTGAGTCTGTTTCCGGCACGCTATGCTGTGTGGGCAAGTGTATAATGAAGCATGCTGAGTGTGTGCTTGCGTGCGTGTGTGAGAGAGAGAGAGAGGGAGAAAGAAGAGGGGGAGGGATGAGAGGGGAAAGTGTGTGTGTGCGTCTGTGTCTGCGTGCACAGATTTAAAAGGGGGAGGAGGGGTGAACTTGAGCCACTATTTTTTTGGCATGAAATGACTAATATTGTCACGCTTGACATATTTGGGCTAGACTATGCGGGACAAATCTGATGGCCAACCATGAAGGTTGAACTCACCAAAACGTTCACCAAGCACTGTCGGCTGTGTAATAAAGCAGTGCTGTTTTCACCTCTGTTGTCTGAGGGTGATTTTGCACACCTGCATTTTCTTGATATAGCAAACACCAAATGGATCATTGCCCGCTGTCAGCGTTCTCCTTCCAAATCCATGCGCTGCAGGCCTACTATAATGTGTTGTAATGTGCGCATGAATGTGTGTGCTTGTTTGCAGCTCACTCATTTAGCTTTACCAACCAAACAAGATAGAATATCATCTCCCTTTTTTACATTTGTGTCAATCATCTTGGTTGTCTTGGTTGTCCCACTCCTGCACACAGTCAGCATAGTTGGAGATATCAGA
>OMLF01042973.1:0-12454 GCA_900302615.1 Holocentrus rufus | reverse complement strand
CTCCCCCACTCCGTCCTCCACCCTAGCCCCCAACTCCAAATCCTGCATACCGTCTTCCCCTTCCCTTCCACACCTCTCTCCTCTCTCTGCTCCCACCTCCTCCAACTTTAACATGACTCCATCTCCCTCCACCCCCTCCCTCTCCTCTCTATCCTCTTCGTCTAAATCTCAAATCTCCACTTCCCCGTCCACCCCACAGCTCTCGTCCGCCTCCACCTCTAAACAGACCGTCTTCTCCCCATTCCCTTGCATCAAGCAGCCTAAGAAATCAGTAGCGGCCAGAAACCTGGGTCTCTACGGCCCCACATCCAGAACACCGATGGTACACTTCCCCCAGCTCAGCCGCAACCTCAACCGCAGTAGTGCCACCAGCACCACCAGGAGGCGATAGAGGCCCGACATCTATTACCAAATCTACATATTGGCCATTGACCTAAATAGATGGTTATGGACTGATGCTGGAAACACACTACTGTCACCTGATAGGAAAATTCATTCTATAATTACACCGTGTTGCCTCTCACGTATTGGGGGAAGTAGCCCTCATCCTATTTTAAGTGGATTGAATTTCCACGGCAGCAATGTAACGATCAGATTTGTGGCAGAAATTGCCTTATTATGTCGGTTGTGATGTGAAGATTGTTATTCACTTGGTTCACAAGCCATTACAGAAACACAAGACTGTGTATGAGAACTGTGTGACTCTTGGGCATGGATTTCGAGTGTTCTTTCTTAATTGTTTGCTGTAGTATTCTTTTACCGTCCATTAGATGTCATGAACACTGGACAGTGGGACTATCATACCTATCCCTTTACACTGGCCTATGCAGGTCGCTCTTGGCCATGGATATGTACTAAAAAAAACGTTGAGAAGCCAGTTGGGAGGCTAAACTCGGTGTGATCTTTATAAAATGTCTGGGTAAAGTAACAAGTTCTACTGTATCTGTGTTCTGCAGCAGTGTTTCTTAAATGGTGGTTTGTGATTGAAATGGTAACAGGATTCTCCCTGGGCTCAAACATATGAAGGAACCCTAACTTGAGGCAAATGCCCCATTTTAGACTTATGGATCATGTTTATTGAAAAAGTGAACTAGACTACTGTTTGTTCCCTAACAGATGTGAGAATATTGCCATTGAGATGTTTCTATGCCAAGTATTTGAAAACAGCTTCACGAGAAACAAGAGATACCTAAGAATTTCTGTTAATGAAGAATCATAGAAACTTACTGTGTGTGTGCTCGAAAAACTCCCCAATCGTACAACCTATTATGTCCTGAAGCACTTAACATTTTTGTCCTAATTTAAGGGAATGATATGATTCTGTATGTGTACTCTGACTTTGTTTCTGTCTGTATCTCGACTTTGGGACATGAGGAATGTAATGTTTCAGCAAGTAATCATAAAGTAGCTGTGAATGGGAGCCACAAATACAATGGAAGTGTCGATCATAGATCAGCACAATCATTTGTATGCGTGGGCCCTGAAATGTGGATCCAGTTATTCATGCATTGAGTGTAAAGACAAAGACAATTCAGAAACATAATTTGAAATTATGGATTTTCATACAGCTATTATTATTAACCAGTGGCCAAATGTTAACAAATCTTGTCTGTAGCTAGACTCAGCACAGCAGCCACAGGAATACACAAGGTGGTAGAATTATCCATGTGTTCCTGGTAGATCATAGCTGACATCGTCAGAATCGTTTTTGGAACTATTTCAAGTGAGAAACTACATTCATCCACTGTTCTTTTTTTTTTTGTTTGTTTTTCTTTTTTTAGCTGTAGTGTCCCACTGCCCACTATATTCACTTACTATCTAAACGTGGAACGTGGTCACTGCTAGTATAAAACAGTAGATTGCACTACACAAAATCAACCTGAATTCATTTAAAATTACTCACCATTTACCTTTGGAGCTGCTACAACTTCCCATTTTCTCACTTTTGACGAATGCTGCCGGCTGCTGCAGGGACACATGGATGGTTTCTCTGCTGACTTGAAACTCTTTTTCTGTCACCATAATCATGTTTCTCCCTTGACACCATTTGTCTCTGCCATTGTGCCCATCATTATTATTATTATTTCCAGTCACTTTATCTGTAGTAGCCACATGGCTATTCAAGTACTGTATGTTGCTCTGCATGGCTGTATCCATTCTCAGTTTGAATAACGAAACAGAAACACAATAGAAAAACCTCCTTTGCACTGCATCAATGTTCTACCTGAAATTGCTTTCCATGGTAGTTAAACCATCTTATTTCTGATTTATCAGACCTTATATAAAAATTCACTATACCACTTGAATCGGCAAACTAGGAAGCATCAACGTGCTTATCGTTACTCATATCAGTATGTAGAGATTTTTTTTTATTTCACCAAAATATCAGTGTGTATGTGAGTGTTAAGTGTGGATGAAGACATACAGTAAAAGGAAAGTCATATTGCACCAGATTCTCTGTGGTTATTACAGGAGTTTGATGTGAAATGAGGGCACAACCACATCTCTAATAAATAAGTACCTGGAAGAATGAGAACTGACTCATTTGGATGGTTTTCTGCTTAAATTACTTTTTCTACTTGAATTAATGTACACAATTAGATTCTATGTTAACCAATCAAATTCTACAATTTTTTTTCTCTCATTACACACACATACACACACACTCCAACCACATACACCAACACTTTTGCTGTTTTGCTGCTGCAATGACAGTTTCCCTGTGGGGTCATTAAAGTTTCATATCAATGTTCTTATTTAACAGCCCCTTAATGCATTTGACAGACATTATGGCTGTTCCTCTTCTTCCACACCTCCACTTGTGGTGACATTTCTAAACTCACTCCTTAAATAAATACACAAATGCACAAGTCTTTAAAAAAACACTCCTATTTAATTGTACAGGATATATAATGAAGAAAACAATAACTACAGTATGCAGGATCTAAGTGCCTGATCCAAATCATTACATCAATCAAAAAGCTCCTGAGGTACAGTGAGAAAACATGTAAACAAAAACCCTGTAATTTACATCTGCTGCACATTAACAGATCTAGAGCGATTCCAAACGACAGTATGCTGACGGGATCAGACTACATATACTTACACAGTGGTGGGCTGTTCAGATTTAAATCAATTACACTAACAATACAAGTGCAAGTCTAGGTCACTGGAAATTGTTACAGACTCGGTGTGCGCTGGAATACCACAGGAAACAACAAAACCGACCAATGCAACAAAGCCTTTTGGTTCAACAAAATACAGCGATCTATAGTAGATTGGCCCATTGACCAGTGCTTTGTTGAGGAGAATCATGTGTAATAAAATTTCTCAGAAAGCCTTACTTGAGGTGGAGATCATAAAGCATTATGAGGTATTATAAGTGCATTATATTAAGCACACTGTATGATGATATAATCAGAGCATGGTATAATAAACAGTGGGGGAAAAGTGGACATCACACAAACTAGTTTCTAATGTTTGTCTGATGATGTTGTGAGAAAGTTTCATCTCTGCTGGACTGGATTATTATCTGCTTGTAATGCACCATAATGCATTTCACACGAATTGTAATGCACTTCAGTTAAAGTGTTAACAATTTCTTTGGGAATTAATCTGCCGAAATCCTCTCCACCTCTTTCACTGGGATTAGTGATTATTGTTGGGATTTTCTCAAGATTATTTTCAGCTGAGAGTGGCAGGAGAAGAGAGAGGGAGAGAGATGTCGTGCAACAGTCCCGGGCTGGACTCAAACCAGGCCGTCGCAGATACACGGTACATGTCTTATCCCACTGATCCACCGGGACGGCCCCCGTTTAGTGATTACGGTTAGGTTGTGGATGTGTTACAGCTGAGTTTTGTCACATTCATGGTCTACTGTCTCTGTGTTGTAGTAAGTGCTGGTGTGAGCGGCTTGCTGGTAGCTTGTAGGTTGTCAGTCAGGCGGTCAGGGCCCTTTAATGCGGGTCATCCCTGGGTTGACGAAGGAGAAGTTTCTGAACATGGTCTGGTCAACACTGTTAATAAGGGTCCGGTCAGCACACGATAGCCTGGGCTTCTCGTTGATAAACTCCTTGTCGAAGTTACTGCAGTCACTGGCCGATTTCTGTCAGGGCGGGAAAGTCAAACACGTTATGTTTATTATCTGTATTTGAAGACATTGTCCTCGTTTTGCCAAATTTTGTGACAGTCCTGCACAGTGACTGTCCTTACCACAGTTGGCCTGAAGGGCGGCTCCACCTTCCGCTGCTCTAACGCAGTCCAGTCGGTGCCGTTGAAGAAGCTGTGATGCCGGATGTTGCCCTTTATCCCAAGCCGCTGCTCAGGCTCCCTTACAAACAACTAGAGGAGAAACACATCATCTTTTCAGAAACAATTCAGTCTCAGTAATTTTGTTACAATTACCAGTTTAAAAAAAACAGAAATATTGCTCACTACCTTTAAAAATGTCTTGAACCTTTAAAAGTTTCTTGAAGTTTGAATTTCACTGAAAGGCACATCCCCACAATCCAAACATACACACACACACTCACACACAGACAGTCTCTGACCTTGACCAGGATGTCTCTGGCGTCCTTGGTTAGCCAGCGGGGATAACAGGGGTCATCGGTGCGTATGGACTGAAACAGCTCCTCTTCGTCACGCCCGTGGAACGGTGACTGACCAATCAGCATCTCATACAGCAGCACACCGAAAGACCACCAGTCCACTGAGCTGTTGTACTTCTGACCCAGCAGGATCTAACACACACACACACACACACACACACACACTGCTATGACAGTCTCCCAGCTCTGTCTTTAACTCCTATAAAATATGCAGCCAGACATTATGGCTGTTTTCTTAATACAGTGAATGTCTCATATCTGTAATATAATCTAATATGAAGATTAACATTATGGTAAAGCAATAAGAACAAATCTAAGAGGAAGAATACATATCTATGCATTACATATTGATCAATGCTAAAATAAACACGTAATCTTCAAACTGCACTTCATCTGTCATATCAGAGGTGCACGAGACTGACTGGACCAGATGTGATTGTTACCAACAGGACAATATCAACCTAATCCTAATCTACAGTTACATTTAGTATAATGCATTTGTGTTTGTGTGTGTGTGTGTTCACCTCAGGGGCAATGTAGTCTGGCGTCCCACAGAAGGTGGAGGTCCTTGAGTCCTCCTGCATGTTCTCCTTGCACATGCCAAAGTCTGCTATCTTTATATGGCCCTCAGAGTCCAACAGCACATTGTCCAGCTTCAGATCCCTGCAGAGTAACAGAAGGGTAAAAAATGCAGAAAGCTGTCCCCACTTTTCCCTTTTTGTGTATTGCAGATACTCAATTTAAAGTTCTTGGTCTGATCTACACTGAAAACCTACCGGTACACAATTCCTTTAGAGTGCAGGAACTGGAGCCCACAGATGATCTCAGCTGCGTAAAACCTGCAGGATAACACACAAAGGCAGAAGTTATAGTGTCTTGAGTTCATTGTATCTTGGATTTAGCTAACATTTGGTGTGTGTTTGGAAGGACATACGTGGATCTGGGCAGATCAAACTTGTGGCAAGTCTGGATGTGGAACATGAGGTCGCCTCCATTCAGATACTCCATCACAAAGAACAGGTTCTCCTGGAAAAAAGCAACATAGACACATCAGAGAGCTGGCTGAGGACAAGAAGGGTGCAGTGAGTGTGTATGTCTGGGTGGACGAGGTTGTTACCTTGGTCTGGAAGGTGCAGTAAAGGTGTGTGAGGAAGGGATGCTCCCAGGCTAAAGAGAGGACCCTCCTCTCGACCATGGTGCACTCAACGTCATCGTCCATGAGGACCACGTCTTTCTTCAGAGCTTTGACTGCAAAGAATTGTCCGGCCCCTTTCAGCTCCGCCAGAAACACCTGCAAACACACCAAGAACATCTTGAAAACTGCTGCAGCTTAGGTGTTGTTTCAGTTTTTGTTTGCTTTCCGGCTACAGACATCAAAGCGACCAGAAGTCAGTGATTTTCCGTGGAAACTGGCAGTACAAAGCACCACGAACACAGTAGTGTGTTTAACCTCTGTTCTTAAAGGTAATTTCTATGAATTCTTACAACTATTGGTAAGTCTTGCAGGTTGAAGCGTAGCAAGTGGGAGGCTGCAAAGCATTTCAGTCATGATCAAGGCCTTTAGTGCATGTCATCTCCCCTCTCGTCTTTCTCATCATTCTCACTAAGCAGAAATGATTTACTGTCAGACCAGAACTCGCGAGCACGTTGTCATGCATGAGTACTTCCTGCAGGAAGGCTGGGCGACACTGTTGCTTGCTATACTTGACAGGCTACGCATGCAAAGCCTATTTCCTCTCAGTCTTTCTCTATTTTCTACTGTTCATTCATAGCTTTCTCCCCTCTTTTTCCACTCCTTCAGCCATGCCCACATTTCTCCGATACCTCTGTTTAATCATGTCATTAGTCACTAATGTAAATACCCAACAATGAGCAATGCATATTTTCTTCCATCTCTAAATCTGATGGAAAAACTAATAACAATGCACACTTACACATCAGTAAATCTAATAATATAAATTGTCAACGATGCACATTTGCATCATGTGTCTGTGCTGCAAATGTGTAGATTTGAGAACTTGAAGCATCTGTTAACCTGGAAATCTGCCAATAGTCATTGCAGAGAGAATATATCTCTGGAACAACTGACAGGAGCTTTCTGTTGGCACGACGAAGCCCATATGCTTTGTTGTAATTATTCTTTGTATAATCCCCAATATGTGCAATTTATTTGAGTCTTAATCTGTATCCTATTCCTTGCTGTTGCCGTTTCCTCTCATCCCTTGTGGTACCTTGCCGAAGCTGCCTTTGCCGAGCATCTTGTGCAGGGCAAAGTTGTCGATGGTGAACCTTTGTTGGTGCTCCTTCCTGGGCACGGCGTACAGGGGCTCGTCCTCTTTCTCCACATCAGCAACTGGCCGGCTGACATCTGCCGGGCTGTCCCATGATATACCCTGCAACTCTGGAGGGACAAGAAGGGCAGGAGATAGAAAGGATGGAATTGAAGCAAGGAAAGAGGGATGCAATATCAAAAGCCTATGAGGAAGAAATAATAGGCTTGATAAGATTTTAGACCTGTGTACCTACAAGGAGGCAGTATAGATAAGTGAATGTGTTTTAGAATTATGCTCTAATGCTATTTGTGCATTTGACTCCACAGCTGCCATATGTTTTACCTTTTCGTGCAGGAGTCGCTGTGGCAGGTAAACCCATCACTAAGCCTGATGGAGCTCGGACCACTCCTGCCTGACCTATACTGACCGGACCCTCCCGACCAATGATATCGCTGTCTCTGGTGCTTCTGGCCTATAGGAGAAAGGTATTACCAGACTCATTTTAGATATTAGATTGAAGGTGCCAGTGGCCGAGATAACATTTATTTTCTTGAAATTTGGCCATTTTCATGCTGAAACATTCCAAAAATTGCAAGTAATAGCAATAGATTCATATATCAGCTTGCTGATATGAGAATCTATCTCTAGGTTACAGCAAGCATGACAAATCACAGATATATCATTCTGAGTATGCATTTTTTTCTCTAATCTGAAACATTTTTATCATAGCCCAAACTGTTCGGTCTGACCTGCTGTTTGCTCTCGATCATTGCTAGAGCTTCAGCCATCAGTTTTTGGTTGACCCCACAGAGGTTGGCTACTTTCTTCTGGCATTTATGATGGACGTTCATACTACACTCTGCAGAGAAAACACAGAATCAGCCATTTGAAATTAGTGATCACTACAGCCATTAACTATTACCTTATCTACCTTAAAATTAGAAAAAAAAATTCCATATTGTACTACAACGTCACATACATATTCTGCATCTGCTGTCTGCAGCTACATCCTGCTTATAATGAGTGAAATATTCAAAACCAAGATGCCATTTTTTATGGTTGCAGCATTACATCAAACAGTAAATATCTAGATGTCTTATGCATCATTTTATACACATTCCCTTTAATTCAGCAGCATATATTTGGTATTTTTGAAACCTTTGGGATCTCTACTCGAATTTAAAATAAAGTTCTTTGAGTTGAAAAATAAAAAAACAGCTCAGCCATGCAGCACGGATGAACCCACCGATGGGGCCAATAGGTAGTAAACTGCTTTGCTCAGCAATGCTAGAGGGTGTGTTTTTAAATTAAAGGAATGATACACAACATGATGTTACCCTCAGATTGAATTTTTTGTGACACATATTAAACCCAGACTTTTATAGTGCACAGTTTACTGATTGTTGGCAGTGAATGCTCTGTCTACAGTGCTTAGCTAGCTGTGCACTGATTATATGCCATAAAAAATCATTTAGCATATACCTACTGTGTTCTGAGACAAACTTAAGTTACAAGATGATGATGCAACCGCACATATGTATTAAAAGCGTCTCACCCTCACATTTGAGCCCCTGCTTGGCGAGCCCCCACAGCAGAGTCCCACAGTGTTCACAGAAAGTGGGACTCTTGTAGTTGTAAACTTTAAACCTGTGGGGCATGTCGATCTTGAAGCGCTCCTTGTGGATCTGCAACACACAGAAAACACACACACTCACCCGGAGGCACGCGAAAACATATCACAAGCAGGGTTGCCAGATTTTGGGGAGTGGAACCAGCAACCCAGAATGTTAAAATAAGCCAAAAACAAGTGACTTGGCTGTGACCATTATAGGTAACCATGCTTTCTAACTTTAAACACACACATTGGATAGAATTATGTGATGAAACATTAATCACTTCAGCTGTACATTTTTACATCAGCCCTATAAACAAATTAATTATTTGTGTAGAAGCAGTAGGAAGCAGCTTATATTAAATTCATGATGCTAAAGAGTAATGATAAGAACACTTCCTGGAACCAAAGAGTGGGTGGTTCTCAGTATGCTATATACCACAGCATGAGGTTCTGCATTTTCTATTGGCTTCACACGTATGAAAACAGCAGGCATCTGGCTGAGGAGGAAATGAAACAAGGGCAGCAAGACAGAGCAGGAAGAGAGACGAGGCGAAAATGCCATGTAATGATACGTCTGTATGAGGTGACTATTTGATTACTAAGTGTTGTAACCACAAGTCTACAAATCTCCTTACACATATCAGCCACCACAGAAATTACATCTGACTGTGCAGGAGAATTGACCCATTGTTACAGAGAATTGTATGTGAAAAGGAGTGTGTGCAAGAGTCTCAAAATCGCTATAAGGCAGATTGTGTTTTCTGAAAACAATCGACAGGCCTTACCATTGTTTCTTTGCTGTTGACTGCCGAGCCGGTGCACTTGGCGATAACTTTGTCTATGCATTTTTTGTGGATGGCTGCATTGCACTCTGCAGGAGAAAAGACAACAGGGTGAGACGGGGTATTATGGTATAAAGTCAACCCGACAATACACAGTGGAAAACAAGCTGGCACTCACGTCTGCACTGGTAACCCTGCTTGTTGAGACCCCTGTGATGGACAGAAACAAACAAGGGAACACATCAACACTTAGACCTGGGAGACGATCTATCACTGAAAACGGGCAGGAGAATATTCAAGTCAGGTCCATACCAGACAAACTCTTTGCAGACGGAGCAGAAGGTCGGCTGGGGGAAGAAGGTGGCGCTGAACTCGTGACATTTCACGACATGAATTTTGGCCTGTTTGATGGCGCCGCGTCGCTGATGGAGAGCAAATACGCCCTCTCTCTCCCTCTCAGCCTCCATATCCTCCTCACTCCGACCTGTAGCGTCTGACAGTCCACAGGTATTAAAAAGGACAAGTTAACCATCGAGCTTTTGGGAGACCGGCCAGTTGGCCACACTGCCCGACTGTCCATGTTAGCAGCTCCAAAATGGCAGCAGTGGTAATATTTTCAAAAATATGAACTTAAACACCGAGGCATAATCAGATAAGTGCACAAAGCACGCTCATGTTTATCAAACTGACAGGTCTGTGATGATACTATATGTAGCAAAGGCAGCAGAGAAGCAAAAGAACTAATGTTGCTAAGTTAATCTTTCTCTGGACTCACTCACTAATTGAGAAGACAGTTTGGATTTTAATCAATTCATCACTTCCTGCTGGCATATGACATCAGAATGTCTTGTGGGTAAAACTAGAGTAAAACTGTAGCAGCTCAGTTGGTGGGGAAGCGACACTCTGTCTGTCTGTTGCAGCCCCATTTTGTGATTTAGGCTGATAAGCCTAAAACACAAACCACCAGACTGTGCAGCTACATGTCACCTCAGAGCACATGAATACATGTAGGCCCACTAAAAATAGTTCCAAAAATAAACCTGGCTAGATCAGCTGTCTTAAATCAATATAATTCTTTCCTTGTTTTGTTTTTTTTTACTCTCAGGCCATATAATAAAACCACCAACAGCTTTTTATAATTAAAATTTCATTTACTTTGAATGATGCTCGTGGCAAACTATAACTAAAACATTAGCATGGAGCACTGGAGCCGATGATCTACCGGGGACATATGGATAATTTTGTGTATATGATGTCCTCACTAAGCAGGTAAAAAGACCAACAGACCAATTTCCTTAACAGACACACACAATCAAAAAGTGAAACAAATTAGGTTTGCCACATTGTGTCATCTACTACTGAACATAAATGATAGGAAAGCACTGTCGCAGTAAATAATGCAATAACTGCTGTGTAATGCAATAACTTGTCAAAATGTAATAAAAATGTCCCTCTAAGTTGCTTAAGTTATTATGCCTTCTTGCAAGTTATTACCTTATTAGCCAATATTGACATGACATAAGCAGTTGAAAATGTGTTACACCACTCATGAAAAATAATTAATGGTTAATGTAATTATTACATTATATCTCGCAACTTAGAAGCACAATTTAGTACATTTTGATTATTTATTACACATTTTTTACACTGGCTGCTTCATTTCCTCCGCCCGGTTGCAAGTGTGTGTGTATGTGTGAGTGTGTGGGTGGGTGGATATTTCTTACACACATGTGTAAGAGAAATAGGGGCTTTTGCTGATTTCCTGCCTGACAAGTCGACAAGCATTTATTCACCCACATTGACACCTTCTAATTCAATATAATGGCAAAGACAGAGTGCCTTTTTTCTGCATGGCCCTGTTTGAATGTGTGTGTGTATAAAACAGAGTAAATCATTATTGCGTACCAGTCACTATGCCACCTGTTGTTCCGAGCAGCAGTCTCTGACTTGCTAAGTCTAGATATACAGATAGATGAGAGGCCTTTGAGTTCACTTTGACTTCCCAGGACTTGGCACGGTGTTGATATCAGGAAAGCCCCAGTGAATGGGATCTAAAGCAGCACACATATCCATTTGCAGGGCTTATAACCAGCTAAGTCAAGGCTTCTATTTTTAGCTCAAGAAAATGTAATTACACTGTTAAAGTATAAGCGCACTGGTACTAGAGTTCAAATGATAAGTGGGTTCAAAAATAGTCTGCTTTCTTCGACAGATGCTAAATAATACTTGCACAAACAGAAATAGCCACCATGGCTGAGCAGACAAAGAAAACCGCCAACAGAACAACCCCCCCCACAAAAAAAATCATCCACTCAAAAGACTTCACAGTCCCATCCATGCTGTTTGATTGACAGGTGATCTCTGGGAAGTGCAGTGCAGAAACGGCAATGAGCGCTTAGCAACAGAGACGGAGACAAAAGAAAAAGACAGAGATCTTGAGGATTTGAGTAAGCTTTGTCTAACTTTATAAAGCCAAAATGCATATTCCCTTCTCACTGATGTTCACTTCCATTTGTCCATATTAGGCATAATTGATTTAATTTGCTCAGGATTTAATTAAATATATTTTTTAAACCAAACAGCTGTCACTGAGAGCTTCAACATGATCTGTAGAACTCAAAGTGTTCCCAGCTTCCCGGCTCCTTTGTGTTAAATTGTAGTTGCTGTAACAGTAGGTTTGGGATTCAGAGGTTTGAACTACTCACCACTTTTCTCCAGATAATATTTAGCCTCCATCAGCAAGCGGCCCTGTGGCTTCAGCTCCAGCTGAGATAAAGAGGAGAAGGAGAAAGAGAGAGAGAGAGAGAGAGAGAGAGAGAGAGGCTATTGCAACGTTTTAGAAGTTTTTTAGAATGAAGAACAGAAATGGAATTCTTCAGAAAAATATTCAGACTGAAAGGGGAAGAACATGGATGATGGTTCCGACATACTTCTTGACCTCCACCGACACACACACACACACACACACACACACACACACATACACAAAGAACAATGGAAGCAAAAGTTTGGCTGAGGTATTTTTTTATTTTATTTTATTTTATTGTGCTATTTTATTTTATTTTTTAAATATTTTTTTATTATTTTTATTTTATTTTGTTTGGCTCAGAACAGTTGGCATGAAGCTTCTATGGAAAACAACTCTGTATGCATCTCTCATTATAATTATATTTCTAA
>OMLF01042954.1:0-12023 GCA_900302615.1 Holocentrus rufus | reverse complement strand
TGTTTCACTAACATCTTTGTTGTAACATCTCAACTCCTGTTCATCTCTATGGTATGATTTCATGGTTAGTTACATGATAAATTCTGGTCTCAGAAGAAAGAAAGAAAATAAGAAAGAAAGAAAGAAAGAAAGAAAGAAAAAAGAAGGAAAAAAAGAAAGAAAGTTTGACCACATATGTTAAAGGCTTTGTCTTCAAATCAAAATTAAAACAAAGCTCAACAAATAGAGCAGTACAATCAAGCTACTGCATGTGCAAATTCATATGCAATTCTGGTTGAAACGTAGATTTCAGGAGTTACTTTACTAAAATATAGTTTGGTTTCGATGAAGAAATGAGAAGGAGGAGGGCAGTGTGATGGACTGAAGCAGGCGAGGAGGACAGAGCAGTTAAGGAGGAGGCCAGTTTGTATTGGAGTAGATGGGCGAGGTAACATTAGATTAACACAGTGTGGAGTTACCAGTGTCTCATATGACGGTTTCATGGATGTTTGCATAGCTTAAGGGCCATGAATTGCCAACTGTTTGGCTCTTTGATGTTTGTGTGGTGGGACCAAGACTTTAACTAGTTGGGTGTAACATTTGTGCTCAAATTTTAATCTGCTGCAGCTTACAGAACGCTATTTTTGTGTATCTGTTTTGAGCATCATGCTTTTTTGCTGCATCAAATATATTAAGGTGTGTGTGTGTGTGTGTGTGCATGTGTGTCAGAAAGAAGACTGGTCCATGCACAAGCTGGAGTGCTCAGCAATGACTGCATTTGGAGAGAACTGGCAGCCATCAGAGACAGTTCGCCTGGTGGCCAGAATCCTCGCCAAGAAGGTTTGACAGTTAATAAACTATAAAGAGAATCATCTTACACATAGCTTATTGTTTTATTAATTAGTCGGTGCATATATATGTGTGCGTGTGTGTGTTCGTGTGTGTGTGGGGGGGGTGTTTTCTACAGAAAACACAGAAAGAAAGAGGTGCATGTGAGAAGCTGCTGCAGATTGAAGAGATGCAGTCACGTGAGTAATTGCTCTGTCAACATACACTCACACACACACACACACACACACACACACACACACATACACAAGGAAGAAGTCAAGCATTGCATAGAAACTCTATATTTATACATCTGTGCTGTCTCCAGATGCCTGCTGTGTGAAGAATCTTTACCAGACACAGATTAAACTGAGATAGCACCACCATATAATAAACCCTACAGAACCAGGACAGATGGTATTGATTTGGATTTACTGTATTACTTTAATTTACAGTGTTGAATAAGTTTACAATTACAGAAAAGTGTATTTACTTTCCAGATGAGGTCAGCTCTGCAAAAAATACCTTAGTCTGGTATGTTGTGTATGTTAGTGTAGAGAAGAGCATGTTGATATTCGGCATTAAAGAAATCTGCATCTCAGTGTCTTGCTGGTGTTTTCATGTGTGTGTGTGTGTGTGTGTGCGTGTGTGAGTGTAGGCAAGTTCAGGTTACTCTTGAGACGCTGAGTCAGTGTGAGTGTCTCTGATGGAGGATAAGACGAGTCTGATGTTACTTGCCAGGGACAGTGCGACACACACACACTGATACACACACACACACACACACAGGCAGATTAAAGTAAATTTATGACGTAGTGATGAACACGAGCCTGTCTTGGCATAGTGAGAGTGACGAAGGAAGGGAAGCTATTCATCCTTGGTTATTTACAGCTGTCAAAGATTACCACTGTGGGCCAAGAGAAAGACCTTCTTGACCCATAAACAACAAAAGAAGCAGAACAATCCGTCTCTCTGTCATCTTACTCATCTTCACCTCAACAGATTTGAGGGGTGGCAGACAAGACGGCATCATTGCAAGGCGCCAGCACGATGTGACCTCTGCATGTTATTCTGCGTCTATGGCTACGGCCGCCGCACATGTGCCAATTCAATACTATTTTTATCATCCAGTCAAACCAGAACGTAAAGCGTTCCGTCCGGATGCACACAAATTGGATTTTGCTCAAAATGCTTTTGGAGCTTCAAAGCCAGATATGAAGCATGCTCGTGTAATAATTGCAATTACATGTAGTCTGGATGTTTTCCAGGCTCAAGGTACTTATAAGCAAAGTATAGAGATGGAGAGGGAGAG
The DNA here is from genome assembly GCA_900302615.1 of Holocentrus rufus. Taxonomy (NCBI): domain Eukaryota; kingdom Metazoa; phylum Chordata; class Actinopteri; order Holocentriformes; family Holocentridae; genus Holocentrus; species Holocentrus rufus. The sequence goes on along the minus strand of OMLF01042954.1, from coordinate 9,904 downwards.
TAATGCAGGCATAGATTTAAATCTGCACTATGTGATTTTTCCTTGTAGGTGGCCCAAAATGATGTAGATATGTAGGTTTCTGAAATTTACTGTGTCCAGAGAAGATTTCCTTTTTTCAGACAAAGTATAGACAGACAGTCATGTGATCTCATAAATCTTCAGAATCAGCTTTTAAAAATCAGATCAAATCAAAATGACACGTCTAACCCCAGCCTGTCTCTCACCATCTCTCTCTCTCAGATGTGGAGGATGTCGATAACGAGAGGAGAGAGATGAACGAGGCAGACATCGCCGGGCTGCATCACTTCTATTCAAAACACTTGGACTTCCCTGATCACAGAGGCCTGCTCAGCCTCCTCTCACAGGTAACACACACACACACATAGACAAATGATAAGCGACAACAATGGGTATGCTCTGGTCACACAGGTTTTACCAGTGTTTTTCTCTCTGATCGACAGGTTGCCTGTAATGGTTTCACTGTGGAGGATGAGGAACTGTCCCACATGGGCACTGCAGTCTACCCAGAGTAAGAGGGAAAACACGTATATACATGCACACATTTTTATCCACTCCAGTTTTGGCGTAACACACACAGGTATATCACACAATCTGTTTTCCACTCCCTTAATAACTACTGTTGAGGTACATTAAGCAGGCGTCCCCCACTTGCTGCTGAGGGGCCAACAGAACTAGGCCGCTCCAATGTGTAAATGTGTGTAATGGCCTACCACTTTTACACCAAGTCAATGGTTTTACACAGGTTTTTGTACCCAGGAGTTCATGCTAGAAAGAAGCAGGTGACACAGTTTACATTAGTGGAAGTCTCGGCATGTTTCCCGTCTGGATTAACTGGTGTCACTTCCAGCACAACTGAAAGGCAGTGTCAGATGTTCAGACCCCGGAGGTCTCTTATTACAACGACACTATGAACACAAGTCAGAGTCCAATTCAAAAGATAACTGAAAGATAGCTCAAAGTTACACTGAGGTTAGGATTACCTACCTAAAATGTGGAACATGTCCTGTATCAACGCGTCTACACATTAGCACAAACTAGCATGTGGCCTGTTGACACCTCTGCTGATTAGAGCTGAAGTTTATAAGAAAGGTTCAAAACGTGGGACTTTTCTTTTCCTTGGAATTACTCATAAGCCCCACAGTACGTCCACTCTCTTTACTCTTTTGTTTTTACTCTCCTGCACTGAACCTTAGCAAGATAAACTCTCTATCTTATCCCAGCCTGCCAGAAAAAGACAGCTTTATCTTCTCCCGCTGATTATTTGATGGGAAAATCTGCTCCCTGTTATTTCTGTGGCTGTTCGCTGCGTGAAAGTGAGTTTGCCCTCTCAGCTCCTTGAAAGGCTATTTCCAACCTGCCACTCAGGCAGTTTTATGGTCAGCAGCTAATTTCAGAGAAACATAAGAACTCTACATAAGCAGTATTATAGCATAGTGTTCATACCGCTTATAAATAGTGTTTACATTATTGTTAGGCTGGCTTTACAACTTGAACTCAAAGTTCCATGAAGGAACCATCCGCTGAAAATCAGAATTAGAATTTGGAATGTTCAGGATTGGAATGTTCAGTTTGGTACCATAGCAACATCAAACTGTTGCAGCCTATTATGCAAAAGTCACATTGTTTAAATCCAGCCATGCCACCAAAAACGTGTGATTTTTTTTTTTTTTGCTCCTACATTGCTCTTTTGCATCATTACCTCTATGCTTTTGAGGAAGTGTGTGAGACAGAGAAGGTGTAATATAATCTTTCCCTTCCCGTCGCTCTCTGTCTCTCCCCTCAGTGTGGCCCTCATAAACCACAGCTGTCTCCCCAGTGTCATAGTCACATACAACGGGACGACGGCCGAGGTGCGGGCAGTGCAGGACATGAAGCCTGGGGATGAGGTGAGGAAAAGGGACAGCTGCAGACAGAGGGGAGGGGTTGGGTGTGGGCTTTTGTGAATGTCTCTCTGTCTGTTTGTGTGGAGCGGTGTGTGTGCGTTGTTCGAGGGTAGAGAGTGTGACATGTTTGCACATAATATTTATTCTGACTGTGAGCCAGATTTCATGCTGGATTAAAGCTTTGATAAGCAACTTGTTTGGCGTTTGAAAGGTGAAACCCCCCGGGCCTGGGGGTTTGGGCTGGGACCCAGTTTGGGGTTTTAGTGGGGAGAGCGGGGCGGCCAAAGGGTAAACAGGCCTCATGCTGACTTGGAAGCCCTGAAGAAGTTAAATGAGAAACTCGAAATTCTTTGCTGGATCAGCCTGAGGCCATACCAGAGGGAGAAGACCTGCTGAATCAGCTAGCAGCTACTTGGTGTTCTATTTCTATTTGGTCTTCCCTTGGTCTCACATATTTGAGTCAGTCTTGTGTTGATCTTAGCTTTGAATGTCAAATTATTTCCTATGCTCCTATTCTTATTCTTTTTCACATAATTTCTCAACTGCAAATATTTCATCTTCCAGTGATATATATTGACTTTTCATCATCGTTATAAGTCGAACATTATTTTTCTTCTGATGCTATTAGATTGTTTTGCGCTACTTGAGAATATAGACTACACTGTATATCTATTTTTTATCCACATATAGTTTACATGATGCATAATCTCGGTCTTGGTGAATATGGATGAGTATGGATAATAACAGAAACTTCATGTTAATGGCCTTGGCAGTGTGTCGTGAGACTTAAAGGCAAAGACAAAACAAGTCCTAGTCATGACTCGTGAGCAGGATGTGAGGTGACGGGTGGTCGGAGGGTCACTATGTCAAGCCAGCATGCGTGTTATGTGTGCATGTGTGTGTGTGTGTGTGTATTAGGAGGGAGTTGTACAGCAGCTGATTAAAGAGGCTGGTGGGGTTATTTTCAGACCTGACCTTTAAACTTGTGGTTATAGAGCTATGTAGCATGGATTTGGTCTTTGAGACACGCAACCAAGATGGAGCATCTTGCAGATGAAATCCCCATGTGTGCGCATGTGTGTGTGTGTGTGTGTCCTTCTGCGACCTTGTGTCTCTTTATTTGTACCTCTAGGTGCTCATCAGCTACATAGACCTCCTCTACCCGACAGATGACCGCAACGACAGGTTGAGAGAGTCGTACTACTTCACCTGTGAATGCCAGGAATGTAAAACCAAGTCCAAAGTAAGAGCTCCTACATACGAACTGCTGAGTGGCAAAAAGACAAAATAGACTGGCATGTGAGTGTGCATCATTTTAATTACTCACAAGTGGAAAGGGCCTTTATTTAGAAATACATCCTATAATTCATACAACTGCCATTTGAATTCACACTTGAATACACTGCAGAACATTTTAATGCTGTTCTCCATAGATTGTGTGACTCTAATCCTCAGCCTTCTCTCCTCGCCTTCAGGACAAAGCAAAGTTGAAAGTGCGTAAGCGGGCTGACCCCATCAAGCCGGAGGTCATCAGCAACATGGTGCGCTACGCTAGGAACACCATGAGGGAGTTTCGGGCCGCCAAGCACCAGAAATATATCCTTATATGTCATTAGATACGGTGTGTGAGTCTCCATTACCCAACGCAATTAGTTTGCCCTTTTCATTTTTTATCAATAACACCTACAGCACAGCCTGTCCGGACACTAACAGGAGGATTTCAAGAGGAAAAATTGCACATATTCAAGTGACCTTATTGTATTGTATTTATAAACTAAGCTCACCAACAAGCCATGCAGTACAGGTAGATTTATTACTCTCACAGCTTTGGCTTTATGGCTGTTTTAAGTGTTAACTTTGACAATTAGTGTCCATTCACTCATTAGCTGCAGTGAAGTAGTTGAGGCTTATGATCGGTTGATTTTAAGTAGGGATGCTCTCTTCCAAACAAAATCATTCTCTTCACTGTTGACTCTGAATAATTCAAAAAAAGCAGATTCCTGGTGAAAGAGTGAGATCAGGAACCCTTAAGCGTTTACATTCAGCGTGTGTTGAAGCATCCTTGACTCTCTGGCACCTCCCAGTGAGCTGCTGGAGATGTGCGAGCGGAGCCTGGAGAAGATGGGAACAGTGTTCGACGACTCCAACGTGTACATGCTCCACATGATGTACCAGGCCATGGGAGTGTGTCTCTACATGGAAGACCCCGACGGCGCCATCAGCTACGGCGAGAAGATCCTCAAACCTTACAGGTGCTAACTCATTCCTAAAAAATGTCTTTCATCTATTTATTTCGCTCTTTGAAAGCAACGATTCATCTGTTTTTAGTCTCTTAACTTCACGTGACTCCCTGTCCTGTGCAGCCAGCTGTATCCCGCCTACTCCCTGAACGTGTCCTCCATGTACCTGAAGCTGGGCAGGCTCTACATGGGGCTGGGGAGGGACTCCATGGGGCTCAGTGCTCTCAAGAAGGTAACGTGGTTTGACATTAGATCGGAGCGAGTCGTTGCGGTTTACCATGCAGTGAGAAATTGGGAGCAGAAAGCAAATATTTGCATATTGTGGGTGCATACATGAATAAGTGATTTGTGTGCATGTTTGTACAGGCCGTGGCCATAATGGAGGTGGCTCATGGGAAGGATCACCAGTACCTGACAGAGCTGCGCAAAGAGATGAGACATCCGAAATGAAGATGAAGGGGGAAAAATGAGAATACGGCTGATCCCTATGGACTGTATACACTGCAATGAATAGAAGCTTTACAGAACTATAGGCACTTTATTCTCTCTTTGCAATTGAAGCAAAGATTTGATAAGTTTTCATGTGATGGTATTTATCTTTGGATTTTTATGTACAGACGGTGTAATGTTGTTGAGCGCAGAATACTTTTGCACAAAGCAGATTTTAATGTTAATGTGTGGAATATTGTGTGAATGAACTTTGCTCTTTTCCAATCTGTTTGTGTGTTTGGCTTGTGATTGGCATGTCAGCTGTACTCTTGTCTTCCATCAGTCCTGACTTGTTTACACATGTGGGTGGGGGGTTAATGCAACAGAGTTTCTCTCTGAAAATCAGTCCAGCTGCTTTTTGACTGGAGGTCTATTAAAAGCTGCCAAATGTCACAGTGTCACAATGGAGGCCATGACACAGCACTGTCTGTATTAACGCCTTGTGTGAGCGTCCTGATCTGCTAATTCATGTCTCCAGTACAGCGAGGGAAGAGAATATTCCCACACAGAGTAAAAACAGCTAAACATTAATGATGCAGTACCCATGCAACTTAGAGAAAATAAGGCTTTATTGCATAATGAGCAAGTACGATAGCTTCATACATGTCTGGGGAGAGGAAAAGAAGACTTTCGAGGCACTGAAAAAGAATATACAAAACATATGTACACATCATATTTTGAAAGATATTTGGGAATTCTGCCAAAAAATTAGAGGGGGGAAAAAATAAAATAAAAACATAAAACAGTGGAATGCAGTGTGAGAAAATACTGTCACAAAAAGAACAGAAGTGCAACAGAACACTTGTATGTCAAGAGAGCATAAAGCTTATACTTATCTGAGAATAGATATATACATTGGAATATAAAAAAAGCATGCATAGTTTATTATCTTGCGGTATTTTCAGGGTACCAAGTCAAACAAATTATAAAACATTTGTAAAAATCTTTTCTCACATGCCCATTATGTACAAAGTTACTTTGGACATGGCTGGCTTTGCATTACAATTGAGAGAGAGAAAGAGAGAGAGAAAGAGAGAGGCATTTTGTGGACAAATTTCGGCACATGGTAAAAGCATCAACTAGCTGGTGTGGATCAGAAGCATTGAGGCACCCTTTTGAGTCGAAGACAGATTGGTCACTGTGACACCTAATAAAACCATCAGAGTCCAAACCTAAACCAAGACAACTGGCATTCAAACTGGAGACAAACATCTGAGAACGAGGCGAGGCGTATGAAACGTTCGATTTAATGACTTTCTAATAACAAAACACAGACTATTAAATACTGGTTCAGAGATTTAACTTTTGGAGGTAAAGTGAAATTTAATTTACCAAACCCTGCACATCCATGTCCCTATGAACGGCTGGCTCTAAAGTGTACACCTAAGGCATCTTCTTCCTTTGTTTCATGTCCCAATGAGGCACAAAGATGTATAGTTACTCTATGAGGACACCTTTCTGTACTGACTTAAGCACTTATCAGCATAACGAACAAGCATTCCTTTGTCACTCACAAGGACTTGGGATTAGACAATCAAGCAACAACTAAAAAATATGTTGTGTTTGTGTTTGTGTGTGTGTGTGTGGTAATATAAATGCATGAAATGAGGTTACTTCACAAGGAAAACAGGACTGCACATAAAAATAGTCATGGAAATAAAAACACTTAACAAGAGCTCAGATACTAGGAAATATGACAGGGCATGGAAGTGATAATATTAGTCAACGCTCCACATCTGCTGTTCTCACAACAGCAAAGATGACCACAATCTCGATAGAAATAAATAATAATAACACACAAACATTTGTTTTCCTTTCAAAACAAAACTAAATATGTTGAAATGTTGAGGCAAATATTTCTCGCATTAATCAATAATCTGTTACATATCAAGCAAACTTCGGACAGCTATTAAAAAGAATACTTTTGTTTGGCAAACTCTTTCAGAGTGTACATCAAATTGTTCCAATAACACTGCTGCCACCTACTGTGCATGCAGCATAGTGCCATTAATAAAAATGGCTTATTTAAGGAGAAATGTAGCAGGCAGCTCATTTATGTAAACTGAAATTGGGATTTGATCTCTCAAGACATTTTTCTAGAGAAGTGTTCTGCTTTTGACATAATAAAGTGTCATCTTTTTATTTTTAGATGAACTGGATCCAATATGGGTGTCCTGATTCTGACATCTAGTAGCCATAAAAAGAGTTATTATTTCAAATATATAAAAATAGGAGCTTACTGAGGTTAAAAAATAGCAAGTCAGTTGTTTAATGTGAATGTGCAGCTGTTAGCTACTCGCTTGCTATGTACCGTTTCTGATCATCTCTCTCCCCGTCGGTCAGGAATGTGCTAACACTAACTGGAAAGTAAAGAAAAGAGAACCAAAACAGAGTACGCTGCTGTGGAGAAATGGATGCCCCTTTCCATACAGGCCAACACGCCCTTCTTCTCCTCCTTGGACTTGAGTTTACATACAAATGCCCTCCTCTTTTCCATACCCGCAAACGGCTGTTCAAAAACAGACATGTAAACAATATAGCCAAAAGAAACCCAAATTCTAAGTGGAGCTGCTTCTAACAGCATACTGCTTACACATCTGCAGCCTTTTGGCACTCGCTGAAACCAGCGATCCCAAAGATACCAAATCAAGGGCACCTATCAGCCACACTCGTTTAGTCCTTACACTTTTTTTTTTTAAAGTACCATTGTTATCATCTTGTGTCGTTCTGCTGTGTCATGTAAGGTCAAAGGTCATGAGCCCGGGGGTCGCTGGTTCAGATGAGGCGGGAGTTCTTGAGGAACTGGATGAGGACCTGGTAGACAAACTTGTACTGGGAGATGGTCTGCACCATCAGCATCCTCTGCTGCCTCAGCCCTGACAGCATGGTGGGAACCTCCACGCCCTGGAAAGGAGGAAGAGACTTAAAAATCTTTCTGCAAGAGTGTAAACTGTACTAATCTGTTCAGCCATGTTACTCTGTGCAGGAGCTACATTCTTGAAAGAGAAGCAACAGGAAGAACACACTCAAGAGGACAAAACATTTGGATCAGCGTCCTTATATTGAGTGTTTATATCGCTGTGTAAACGTTGCATATTTTCCAGCTCTCCTCTAAGATTTTTTTTCTCTATTTATCCAGTTCAGTCTGGTCGCAAGTCACGAGTTCTTTGAACTCAGACCTGCTTGATGGATTTCACAAACACCTTCTTGTAAAATAACGGTACCTTATTTTCCATATTTTATCTTTAATGCCATATTTTCCCATGAAGCATCGGACTGTGACCCGAAATGGTAAGAATACAATGCAATTATATAATTCTTCATATATCATATATCCTCACTCTTTGACAAATGTAAAATAAATTAAATTTCCATGTCCTATCTAAATGTAACACAATGTTTTCTTTCCTCTACCAAAATTTTAAACACACTTCAGATTCAAAGGCCTTTCTGCTTTATGCTGCAGGGGATGTGAACATAATGTGAGCAAAATGGAAAATAAATATTAGGTTTGGTGAATATCTAGTTACTGATTTTTAAAATTGAGGCTAGACAAAATTCTGTGATAAGCCAGGACTTGTCCCGAGAATTTATAAAATCCCCTCACTTCCCCTGCCTGGAACAGAAATTCCATGATCTGTGGGAACGCTGCCAAATAAAGGCCCTTGTCTTGCTCTTGAAAAAGACTCCTGATCCTCATTCGATCTTGACATTGACTCAGACTGTATTATGGGTCAATCTGGGCCTTGATCTGTCTGATGGGAGCTGGGAGCCGCTGCCCTGCCCACTCACCTCATTGTGCTCCAGACAGCTGATCATGAGCTCGGTGAGGATGACCACTCCGGTGCGACCCACCCCGGCGCTACAGTGCACCACCACGGGAGGATTGAGGCTCTTGGAGGTGTCCAGCATGGAGTTGGTGTGCCTCCTCACAGACTGGATCTCCTCTAGGTAGGCTGCACGGGAAAATGGATGAGATGAGATTAGAGTTTTTTTCGTTTTATTTTTCACTTCATTTTACTGTTTTACTGCATTTTTATCCTATGTCCTGACTGTTACTTGTTTTATTAATAGTTTTATGTGAGCCACATCACAGATATTTCTGTCATGAATTGATGGATATATAAGAAGCATTTGAACTCTGATTGATCAAAGCGGGTGGCTTGATCAGTCACGACAGGATTCTGTATCTGAATCTGAACGGTTGCACTATTTCCACTACGTGTCACAACATACGCCATCTGCTGGTTATGTTAATAATCACTGATAAAAAAAAGTAGCAGCATGAATTTTCATTTACAAGGCATTTTGGGACACTAAGGCACATCAGCTATGAATGAGATGAAACTTTTTTTTTTTGTTCCACAGCTGCATGCACATAAGAACAACCAACAACCAGATGATGTCACCATGGTAGTGACATCATCTGCACAACAGGGTTTGCAGTCTGTGTTGGAAAAATCTCATTGCATCTGCATCCATTCAGATCATTTGAAACACTGAGGTGTAATCCCACGTCATGTAGCACACTTTGAAATGTGCAAACCATTCATTTAATTTTGACGGCTGATTTTGAACACACACAGCAGAAAATTCCCCTCACTATTGATTAAATGCTGTTTAACCTACAGAAGATCTTTGCTTATCCAGTTGTTGTGAAAGTAACAGCTGTTAAAGCCCATGTTCACTTCAGTTAAACAAGTGTGATTGCATCTGTCCGTCATAAATAAAATGTGCACAGAATATGGCGGTGATGGCTACCCCCATTCACTCCCATTCATGTCCATAATCTTTAAAAACATGTCTGCTTTTAAAAACTTGACACACACATGCAGCCAAAGTTACAGATCATCTAATATGGAACTTCCTGAGCAATGATGATATAAAATTTTACACTTAAAGCTGAAGTAACAATCAAACATCCTACTCACAGAGGAATCCCTGGACGTATTCAGGACAGCCGTGCTCAGGCCAGTCAGTGTACTGCAGGTGCCAGACTGTCCTCTCCTGGCCAGACAGCAAGTGTTTGACCTTTAACCCCGTGGTGGCGTAGCAGCCCGAGTCGGTGCGGAATTTGGTGGTGACCTTGAACTTGCCGTGAGTGGCCGAGTTGTGCTTGGAGCCCAGCTTGGGCCAGTAGCGGTGACTCTTGGACCTGCCGCCCTCCTGCGTGGTGGAGAGGTTGACAGGCGGGTGAAGATGGATCGGCGGGCGGAGGGGAGGTCGGGGTAGGTGGGGGAATTTGGGAAATAAATGTACGGGATTGGCTCG
>OMLF01042945.1:0-15660 GCA_900302615.1 Holocentrus rufus | reverse complement strand
TGATTGACAGAAGCAGATAGACAGAAGCAGAGAGAGAGAGAGAGAGAGAGAAAGGGAGAGGGACCTTGAGAAACAGGCAAACAACAAACAAGGAACAGGCTTGTTCAAAGAGTACTCATATAACTGAAGACAAGGACATACTTCGATGTACACACTGAAGACAACAATGTGGCTGAATGCCGGGGGGGCGCTGACAAGGCCTGCGAGTTAATCGGTAGGATTTGGTGCTCTTTGGATTCCTCCACTGCTGGTGAGTGTAAAATGAACGTGTGTTTGAGGGTGCCAGCAACAGGTAAAAAGTTTCAAAAAGGCTTTATGAGACCCCGAAAACCACTCAGGGTGCGCACTGTCGTGTCAAATACATCAAGTAACATTAAGTGTGACGAAACACACCTACAACATAGAGAAAAACACACACACACAAAAAAAATAAAAATACATCCCTCAGCTTCCATTTGGCAACATGTTCCTTTGGCTGTCCAGGTAAAGTTGGCAGTGTCTTGCTCTTGATCCATAAGCACACATACACATTCATTCCTATATTTGCATACTTACATACATACATACACACTGCACATGATGCAGTACATAACATGCACATACATAGATATATAAATACATATTCATTAAATGCACTTTTGTGTCCCCAGCTCTCTGCTTGAAAAATAAGAAGGTGCATAAATAAAACATTCCCGTCATTATAGAAAAGGTCCATGCAGGTCTGGGTCCTCTGAGTTCGCCGAGACTGAATGTCGAGGAAATATGAGGAGCGCGTACAGTATCCCTGCCAATTTGGCCGCGTTCCTCTCCATTTCCCAATTTCTCAGTTCTCTCTCTCTCTCTTTCTCTCTCTCTCTCTCTCTCTCTCTCCTCCTTGAGTGTGTTGTTGTGTCGCTCCTCCCCTGTCTGGCAGTGTTGCTGCATTTGTCTTTTTCCCTCTCACAGATGGGTGCTGTCCTGCGTGTCGAACCGATGGCTCTCGGAGCGCCCGGTGCTGCACTTCCTGCTGTTGCCTTGATTGGGCACCAGGGAGAGGGGGTCCGGCCGGATCAGGTACCTGCAGACGGGGGGGGGAGCGCAGCAGCCTCAGACAGGGTGGCAAAGGGCATGCAGCAATACTGATAATTTCACGTCGTTTTAATTGGCATTTCGTTAGCAGTGATTGTATCGGCTTGGCTCGACTCACACAACATCATGCAGCTCCAGTCTGGAGTCTGGAGACGGGTTGATGAGGATGTAAGACAGTCTGTTTCCTTGGTCTGTCATCCCATCTGACAAAGGAAGAAAAATGGTGTGTAAGACGGGAAATGCAATATGCACAGGATATAGGCTGTGCTGCATCCGTAGATACAGAATAAGGGTTAAAATTAGGCACAAGGCAGAAAGGCACATTAATAAAAATGGACGTAAGTGGAATAAACAGCAGATTTGTAGGTCAGTTCACCAGAAGCCATCTGCGTCACGTATCTGCATGCCATTAGCCATTATCTTATTTCAGCACACTTACTGAAGCCGGAGGGAGAGAGGCCCAAGTGTTTCATACGGGTTCGCACCAGGGCGTTCAGCTCCTGTCTCTCCGAGCGCCTGAACAGGGTCAGTCTCTGCTGGCTGATCCTCTCAGCCGCGCTGCCCGGGCCCCCCTTGGTCCCGCTGGGGCCCCGGACCCCCTTCCTGCTCAGCCGCCGCGCCCACTGCATGCTCTTCCTCCTGAGGAGCGGGTGGTCGGAGGAGTGGGAGGAAGAGGAGGAGGAGATGGGCTCCGAGGACGTGGAGTTGCGGTGGGGGGCGGTCCGGGACAGCAGGGGCTCTCTGGGTTCTCTAGTGTCCTCATAATCCTCCACTGTGATGGATACCTGGGACTGAAACACACACACACACACACACAAACAGAGCACACAATTCAAACATTTCATTTCCTTGTGCAGTGTAATCAACATGTTATCACAGAGATTTTATGAAATCAATGTTTCACTGTTTGCTGCCTCTGATCTGCCAAAATGAAGAGACATTATTTTTCTTATCAGACTATAAATAACTTCTATGCTTCCGACAGATATGCATGAATAACAAGGATGTTATTTCCGGATGTGTGATGCAACAAAATGGTTACCTCAGATGACACAACACAGCTGTCTGAGCTAGATTCCTCTGCAGGAGCAGTCCAAGCTCCTCCTAGAAGTTTTGTGAGTCTCACAAATGTACAGCCTTCTGCTTCTTTCCCAAAATTTCCTTTTGAACATTAATATCAATCCTGACATACGGAAGCAAACATATGCACCGTGTTTTATCCATCCCTCTGCTGCAGATGAACATAAGTGCCACAACAAAGACCAATCTCATGTTGAAGCACTGTAGATCTACTGCACCCTACTGCACACACACACACACACACACACACACACACACACACATGCAACCTCTTACAAGACAAGAAAGACTTTGACTATGTTCACTCTGCAGTTGAAAGCATCATGATTCATTCCCTCTGTGAAATAAATTTGACATTTGAAATCTGAAATGAAATCTGATTTTGATGATATCAGGTCCTAAACTGATACATATCTGATTTTTCTCTTTGCATTGTACAGATCAGCATCATCATAACTCTGTGAACATGTGATAGTGAGTTCAAAGATTTGATCCGTTTTTGGGGGAGATGCCCCCGTTCACACAAAACCAGAGGTGACATATTCTTATTTCACAAGTGTTTGAGGAAGAAATGGCTGAGCGAGGCCACAGCAGAACATGACAGCAGTGTCAGTGAAATATCACGTTCCTCGCTGCAGGTTCAAGGAGGCAAAAGGCTCCAATTAATTATGTCTGTCATACATCGAAATTGCCTGTATTTTGGCCAAGAAACCCGGCAACCACCCATTAGAGCTGCCTTACTGTTCATGCGCATGCAGGGCTGTTCAAATTGATGTTGGACACGGGTCACTTGCAAAGCTGAATGTGAACAGTCGGACAAAAAAAATGGGATCTGAGCCCAAAGTCAGACCTGAGCACTAAAGCCTGCAGTATGAGTGCATCCTTTGTGATTCATTTACTTCATTGGATCGAAGACTGCACAAATCTAAATCCTCCCCCTGCAGTCAGCCATTAATATGACAGATTTTTGACAAACCCACGGCTCGTTCATGGACAGTGGCAGATTGTGTTGGAATTTGACAAAAGCCTGGCTAGTGGTGCCAATTCGAAATTTGATTAGTTAATTTAAGTGACAGTAACTTAGCTATATAAATTGTATTTGCTGTGGTGTAAAACCCCCAGCTGATCATTTTCTATTTAAAATGAGAGAGAGGAGGACATGGAGGACTGTGCTGGAGAATTTGTGCAGACGGGGCCATGTGGGGACAAAACAATAATTTCTGGAAAACAGGGATGTCTGGTCAGCCTTCTGTACATGTTAATCATATTCACTGCTGACAGACAGTTGCACCAAAGCCTGTAGAGAGAGAAAGCCAAACCACTATTGACAGCTGTGAGACAGAAAAAGACCGTGCAGTCTTTTCACCATCGGGGGCAGTGCTGAGTAGCAGAATACGTCGCGGTCAGTGGGGCTAAATGTTATAAAATGATCACTACATTTGATTCCAAATATTTGCGAGCAACTGGACTATCACTGTCATTGTTACACAACCCAATATTTATTATGAGGACATAACTATAAACGGATGTGATATCAGTGGTTTTAAAATTATGAAACTTTCCACCAGAATTGAGGCTATTTGATGCAGACTGGGTGCATAACCAGAGAGAAAAAAGCTTTTTTCCCCCTAAATAGCTACAGATTTCATTCATCTAAGGTCATAGAACTGTGTATCTCCTTAACCACTGTCTGGTAAGTTTCACTAATGCACAGTAGAAAAAATAATTGTAATTTAGAGAGCTGATTTTATGGAAAAAGTCCCATTGACTCCTGTTCATGCTGCTCTGTTTGTCCCAGTTTTAGCGCTCTATGTCGCCCCCCAGAGGCGGCTTCAGACATTCTTGTAGGTGGAATATCTGCCTATACTGACTATTTCTGGTTGCACTTAGAGGTAGTTCCTTGCTAGGAAACCATTTGTTTCTTTTTTTAATGTAAAAAGATTCCAAAAGTGTTACATCTGGCATCTGGCACCTAGTCCACCACCTGTGTTATTATATAAGATAGTTAGCCATGACAGTGACCAGTGCGGTTTATTTAAATACACTGACTGAGCTAACATTGTCTTTTGGGTCATCATGCATGGCTCAAAAATAAAGCTTGTTAATCTTCATTTTTCCAGGGAGATTTTTACTGAGCACAGCACACATGCTGTTCTCCAGTATTAATCTGCTTCAGCTACAAAAACTCACACCAGGGAGCCTCCCAGTACAACCTCAGTCTCCTCCTGTTGGCTATTGAACATCTTTCCTGGAGTGCTTAGGGGTTAAAGGAAAGATCTCCCCCAGTCAATCTGTTACACGATCAAACACTGATGTTAAATGTATTTTAGGACCTATTTTGTATTTTCCTTTTTTTTTTTTTTTCCTTTTTTTTTACTGTAGCTTTCCTTTAACCTGCCTTGTCTGCTTCAGTGATCTTCTGCATTTCTAGAATGAATTTCACCAGTGCCCAGAGGCAAAGTGTGACCTTGCTGCATGCAGCTATGTGTGTTTGGTGTCGATGGATAGAGCAATAGCAAAAGTAATAGCAATAGTAGGAGCAAAGGAGAGTAGCAAAGGAGAGATGAGCATAAAGAGTTGAGTAAAAGGTAAAGTTGTGCTCCTTTCTCATTATGCTGTATTGCACTCTGGTCTACTGAGGCTGTGGAAGAAAAAAAACTTGGTATTCCTCTTCTGCAATGGATTTTTACATGTACAACTGATGAATATTGATACAACATGGCAGCTATAAGAGGCAGCCCTCGCTCTTTAATTCTGCAGGACTGACAAAAATGAGAGACATTTGCAATTATGTTTCAGATAATTGAAATTCTTTCTGCAATCATCCCGGTTCTGCAAAAACCTTTAAGTGAAATAAGAAAAATACATAAAACTAACAACAAAATGGGCACAGAAATGCAGCATGCATCATAAATAGTTGTTTTTTTTTTTAAATCATGTTTAAGTGTTTTAGGGTGGATTACTATTATAAGTGCCATGCTCAATGGTAGTTTTTCAGGGAGGGGAAAGTATTTGTCATTAATTTTTGCTGCTGGATGAGTAAATTTCAACCGATCATTAGCCTCGAGGCTTGTGCCATAACTAATAACAGTGCAAGCTAACCTCAGAGACGGGGAGCTTTTGGGCCTCGGTGCGGTAGATGCCGATGGGGATGTCTCCGGTGGAGGAGCACAACTTCTGGTACAATCTGCCATAGGTGCGGATCCACAGGTCGTCCTCTGTAATTTTCATCTAGGAGAGCAAACACGCAACCCCCCCAAAAAATCACCCTCCGAGGCACTTTAAAACCCTCACTGTGTATTCTAGCATTTCGTGATCTCGCTGCAAGCTGTTTGTGTTTGTCCACTTACAGCGCAGAGGAAGCCTGAGCCGGGCATGGAGTCGAGACCCAGCAACAGTCTGGTGATGGAGATCATGTAGTCTTTCACAAATGACTGGCAGGAGGACAAATGAGCACGAGGAGTTTCAGGTTATTGCAGCAAGAATATTTGATTTTGGCATGTTGAAGTCACTCAATCAATCAATCACATGACATTTTAAGAGCTTCCTGCTGTATTTCCTGCTGAAACAGGTTGTTGAGGCAGAAAATAACACAGAGAGGCACCTTTCAAATGTGAATGGTCATGAATGGATGTGAATGGTCAAAAATGTGATTGGTTGAAGTTGCCTTTAAAAATGTTTTCCAGAATGTAAGCGCAATGGGATTTTGACATAAAAATTGGTATATTCTTCTGTATTTATTGTTAAAGAGGGGAATACTCTGGCATGGAAGATTAGCTAGCAAGCTGAAAAAGTAATTTTCCATTTCCTTGTGACTTGAAGGATCAGTGTTGTTGCTGCTCAGTGAACATGAAGTGTGTGTTTGACTTCACCTGGTAGAGGAGAGTGTCTAGCATGCTGACACTGAACACCTTCCCTGCAGCAAAGGGCAGGCGGAACATGAAGACCAGGTTGGAGCCCTTCTCTCTCTCTTTCTGCACATTGCACACACACACACACACACGCACACATGCACACATACACAAACACACACTACTATTACACTGAGAAAGGGCACACAGGGTAATGATCACATCAAACAAAGACAAGTGGTGTTATCTGAGCTTCGCCAAAGCGAGCGGTGTGTGTGCATCAACACTGGACAGGTACCTATCATGATAAGTAAAAGCCCTGCATTCAAAATGTCACTTATTAAATTATTAAAGTTTTAACCCATGAGAAGTATTTTAATGTTGTAGCTCTAACTGGTCCATATGCTGTTGACTAGTTTCAACTAACAATGCATCATATTTTAAGAGCTTATTGTACGTTTTGCACGTAAAAGCTTATTCTGTAAAGTCACAAGTAACTGCAGCTGTCAGATAAATGTAGTGGAGTAAAAATATTTCTCTCTGAAATGTAAAAATGGAGTACTTGAGTAAATGCTTTCCACGACTGCATATAGGGAATTGAGAGCGTTCGATCCTCCTGATTTGTATATCTCTATGAGCTTAATTGGAATAACTGTGGGAAACATGAGCACAAAAGTGAACATGCAAATATTGCACAGAAAAAAACTGAGAATCAAATCCCGGGTATTCTTTCTCGCTGTGAGTCAGCCACCGTGTCACCCCTTTATAGAACCAGTTCCAATCAAAACTAATCCCACAATAATGTTAATTCCAGAGGGAACTTCACATTAGCAAATAAACCTTTGAAGATCCAAAGTCAGGCAGCGGCGGGGGAAACAAAAGACGAAACGAGGCGGGTTTAATGACACAAAGCTCTCACCTTCTCCATTTTGGACAGAGCCAGAGAGTAGTGGTCTTTCACCTTGAACTGCATGAAGCGCATGTTGGCCGGGTGGGTGAGCTCCGTGATGATACTGAGAGCTGGAAACAGTCTGGGATGAGGGAATAAACAGACAGAGAGAGTATTAGTGTGAACTCTCACTTGGCTGCAGTGTGAGATTGAAGAGAAAGTTTGAGGCCAGGCAGACCTGAAGAGGGTCTGGACGTTGACGATGGTCTTGGCGTCGGCCATGTAGTCCTCCTCGGCGATCATGGAGCTCTCCTTGTCGACGACCACCATGGTGTCGGCGAAAGTCACGCCGCACCGCAGCAAGCTGTCCAGACTGCTCAGAGAGAGATGATGACAGGGGAGAATGAAAATAAGTCAAATCGATGCGATCACTGAAGCAGAAATCAAAGGATAAAAACAAATCCAAATCCACAAAACCCAAATCCACATAAACAAAATTAAGGAAATGGTGAAACAAGAGAAACTGGAGGATAAATAATGAGATCTGCTTGTGCCTCGGTCTGTCTTACTTGTCGATGGAGCCGACTGTGTAGAACACCATGGGGAACCAACAGATTGCCTCCAGGAAGTCCGCCTCAGGTCTGAACCAATCAAAAAACAAATAGATCATTTCGAGGGTCCCAAAAGTAGAGACTTATACGTACCATAATGAGGAGCTAGCATCCCTATAGAGTCTAAACTATCACTCAGCCTGAGAAATACAGTGCAGCCCGCTGCCTGGAGAACACCCTGAAAATAACAGCACTACTCTGCAGTGACTCAGCGTTTATTGGCTTTTTATTGGATTCCACTCTCATTTGGCTGACTGCCTTTGTGTACCAGCGACAATACATGACACTGGCTTATAATGCGACTGGAGCGCCCTGTCCTGAAAGCATTCAGCGTTTCACAAATCATGTTTATGATGACCTTACTTCGCTCTCTTTTCCCTCCCCCCCCCTTCCGTTTGGGCTATTTATAGAAGAACCCATTTTACCAGTTGTTACCTGTGCAACCTAGATTTGTAGCACAGCCGTCGTTCTCTGACGTGTAACCTACTTCCGTTTGATAAGAGCAATGTTTACGAGCACATCCGCCCCATCATGCTGACTAACATAAATGCCGGGCTCACATGCTCTCCAGCAGCAGCACGATGGGGTTGAGCTCCTTCCTGGGTCGGTAGTAGGCCCGTAGCGGCACGATGAAGTTGTACAAGCCGTTCCCCGCGCTCTCCGCCGACACGATGATCAGTTTGTTCTTGAAGCCATAGGAACGGGCGTCCTCGAACGGGATGTGGTGACAGGCCTGGGGAGGGGAGAGAAACAGAACAAGGGGCCATGAAGGGCGCGTGGCACGTGGACTTGGTAAATTAGGGCGGCACAAGGGAGTCATTTCAGCCCCATACCTTGTCCATGCGCAGGCAACAAAAAGGCATCTTTTCTTGCAGCAGGTGGCAGAGCGCGGGGGAGCTGCCGATGTATGGAGAGTTCAGCGGGTATCCCTTCACCCACCTGGCGACACCCACAGACACAAAGTCATCTTTGAGCAAATTTTACAATTCATGCTGCATCTTCAACACCTGCAGCAGATTTATTTAAACAGGAATCAGGCTATGGAATGAAATTAAACAAAGTCACAGCAAATAATAAAATTGATCTGTCACATCAAATAGAAGATGTCTACATGTCTTGTGCATCATTTTATACACGATTCCCTGTAATTCAGCATTCCATATTTGTCATCTTTGGAAACCATGGATCTCCACTAGAATTTAAAATTAAGTTCTGCAAGTTTCAGCAAAGTATGCATTTGTAATAATGAACGCAGTGATAGGGGAAGGTGTTAAATAATAATTTCATGTGCTATCTAAAGAATTGTCTGTTGGGTAAATTTATCTTTTAATTGTACATGTACTGTATATTTGAATTTGCAAACTTTGCAAACCGAACTAAAACCAAACCAGTACATACTCGCAGTGTCCGCCCCACCAGTGGGCCCTCTCGTCTCTGTCGCTGTCTTCCTTGCCCTCCTCTCCTCCCTCATCCTCCGACTGGTCGCCCAGCAGGTCGAAGGTGGGGTTGTTGACCCCGTCCACCAGCTCCAGGACCGGGGCGATGCTATGCCGCCTCTCCTCGGCCGACTCCCCCATGGCGGGCAGAGCCAAGGTGTTGGCGCCACCCACTTCGGTCCTGGAGCTGCTCCGGCTCCCTCGCCCGCTGCCCAGGCCCATGCTCCCTGGATCCTGACCCTCCGGGCTGCTGTCGCTGGAGTCCTGCAGGTCTATGGCCACCGTGCCTGGAGATCATGCAAACAATCACGCTGAGGACATGAAAACACAGAGCCGTTCTCTGAGAGCAACATGAGGAGTTTCACAGTTGTCCACCAGGTGGTGTGTTTGCAAGGCCTCCGTCTAATCAGCAGAGACGTATGCACGTTTGACATTTCAGTTCCTTTAGCAGGTGCTCTTATCAAGACTGACTTACAATCAGATATATGTTGATTTCCACATTGGGATGAATCATTTTAAATAATCCAGTTTTGTTCTCAAATGTGAGAACTGCATAATTATGAAAGCTGTGGCTGCGGCATTCTGAGTTTTACAAGAAGACTGTGTGTGTATGTGTGTGTGTGTGTGTGTGTGTGTGTGTGCATGTAACTTCTTGGAGCACTGACAGCACAGGGTCAGCGTGTAAATGTTACGCCGTCTTTGCACCGTGCCCGGCTGACTGACCCATGCTGGCGATGATACTGTGGACCGGCAGGCGAGTCAGTCCATGGTAGATGGTCTGATGCACTCCCCTGGCATTTCCTCCCGGGCCGCCCCGCGACGGCTCCCTCTGGCCCCTGACAAACGCCGAGTTCTCCTCCTTGGAGATATTGATGTAGAAACACATGTCGGAGGCCCCCATGATGTGGCACGGACCCGGGTTCAGCAGGATGTTGGTGGTGTCCAGTCTGCGCACTCCGATCAAACACACTCCATACCTGAGACCACAGAGACGAGCTCAGCTGCTGAACCATGCAAGTGTGTGCATGTGCATATGTGTGTGTTCTCATGTTTTGGTTTTCTGAAAAAAATCTCCATCCTAACAAGTCATTTATGAATCATAATCTGTCTTAAAATCTTGTTTTCCCTAAAACAAGTGAAAAATTCTGCCACTGGGAGGAGATAATCCCACTTGTTTCCAGTGCTCATAAATTTGATTCAAGAATTTCTAAGAACCGAGTGACATTTTCTTGATACTAGTGGGCTAATCTGCCTTGTTTCAATGTATTTGTGCTTGTTTCAGTTAATAATTCCTAAAACAAGTGGAAATAAGTGGCATTATCTCATCCCACTGGCAGAAATTTTCAGTTATTGAAGATTTTAAGGCTGAATATGAGACTGAATGACATATTGATAGGAAGACTTTTTTTTTTGCATTGCCCATGTTCCACTTACTTTTTATGAGCATGAAAGGAAGCAAAGGTGAAACTCTTTCCCTGGTACTCCCCAAAGAATTTGCTTTCCTCCAGGCGGATGTGGTGCACCTCATTAGCTGAGCAGCGCCTGTAGGTGCGCTGCCATTGGTCCGCCGAGCATGCCCCGCCCTCCCTGCAACAGAGACGGGGTGGATTGATTGGCCATGAGGGGATACGGGTGACCTTTCTAACACATGACACAAAGCCTCCAGCTCGGCATCAGCGCCACATCAGAGGCCTTTTTCTCTCAAGGCCGCGGTAACAGCTGACATATCAGTCGGAGCTGATCAATACTTCAATCAGCGCGCAGATGCAGCCAAGGATGCCGCGCTCGTCTGAACAATAGGTCCTACATGCACACATTCACACAGTTAAGTGGACAGCAGTTATCTCAGAGGGATATGGCTTGAGACGTGGAGGCTAAGAGGTGGCAACAGGAAGCCGGGGTGTGGGGGCAGTGAGAATGTGGGCGGCCTGCGAAAAAGACTGCATTACATAAACAAGTGTTGTAGCGAATTTACAGTTTACAGGAACGGCGTGCCAGGCTGCCTTAACGTTACAGCACTTCAGGGACACGGACTAGTAGGGGAGTAAGAAGACAAACCCTGGCCATTTATCGATGGCACGGTCAGTGAACGGCGTATGGCCGTCCAGCTGTACGTGGACCCTGACAAGAAAGCCTGTTGAACGTCACAGTCCCACGCTCAAAGAAGTTGTAATGACGAAAACTCACTGCGCATTGTCCAGAGAGATGTAAGCAATGTTTTAGTGCTGTAGAGCCGCGTTCACAATGAAAAATCATTATTTTGTCATTTTCCATTCTTCTGCACTAAACCTTCTAATTCATTCTAATAATTAATAAATGAAATAACAGTCTACACAGTCAATAGTATCTACAAAGATTATATAAAAAGGCTTTAATATGCTTATATCAGCGGTAGGTCAACTTTATTATTGTAGACCTGAGATAAGACGTATATGTAATAAATATTTCACTGCTGTCCTCACTAAACATTTATTCTTCTCATGTTCATCCATTTGTACGAAGATGTTCAGCACCATCGACTGCAATCCATGAGCCTATTCAGCACCAGTGTCCATGGACTGCTCATTCACACTCACTTATCACTCACAAAATAAATTGAAGGAGCCCCCTCCCACACACACACACACACACACACACACACACACACACACACAGTTACCCTCATAGTCATCAGTGTATCCAGTGTACTACCATGCCCTAGCAAATTAAAGCTAATTGGCACAGTGTACATTCAACATATTAATTATTAAATGAAATTAATTAAATGAAATGTGTTGAGCATGGTCACTTCTCCTCCACCCACTGGAAGTTACTGACTGAAACTTAAAAGCACCACACAAAACTGTCTCTTTAACAGCAGCAAGCGACCACTAGCTGAATTGATCAATATTAGATCTTTCCCCTCTCCCTTTGATATCCTTTGTTATGAATCGATCACAGCCCCACTGGGTCAGTAAAATGTGTGTGTGTGTGTGTGTGTGTGTGTGGTCTTGACCTCATGTGATTTCAGTTCAAACAGATACCTCTCGCTTCCATTTGGAGATGCCAATGTGTGAAGCTGCCTAGTGCAGCATAAAAAAAAATTCAACATGCCTCTCTTACCCATAATTCCCAAAGCTCAAGCTGCAAAATGTAAGGCCTGCCCAAATCCAATATGGAAATTGGATGACGATACAAAGTACAGTACAAACACGCTCCAGATTTCACATCATGAATGCGATTACAGAAAGAAAGGTTTCCTACCTGTTGAGGGGCTGGAAGGCTCCTGCACGTTGCCTGAAGGCCTCTTGGGGCGCTGTCCTGAAAGGAGAGGGGTGATGATGAGGTGACGGATGAAGCTCTCCTGTATGACCTCTGCTAACAGGATTATCTGTATGAAACTGACAAGATTATACAACTGTACCGATGGTACTATCAAGTTGAAAGGGAGAGGGAAACAAAGACAAAGAGACACACAAGGAGAGCGAGGCAGATAAAGTCAGAGAAAAAGAGGGGGAGTGAACTCACTGTCCTCTGGAGGAGTGGATCAATAGGGTGATGAGGGTGGATGTGGCAGGGCACACACAGTTTAGAGCGAGCATGGCATACTTAAACTCTTCCTCACACACGACGTGATCTGCAGACACAGGGAACAGGAGAGACAGAGCAGCCGAGGTCACGCATGCCTCAGCTAAAACACAGCCGCTCGCATTCCGCTCCCTCCCGGCGTTCTTCAGCATTCAAACGTGGCAGAACAAGCAGCTCTGCCTTGAAGAGAGCAGCGCAAAAGTGAGTTGTTGAGAAAATCTCTCCATGCCTGTGTTTTGTTTTTTTTTTTTTTTAAATATACGTCTGTTTGAGAGCCAGAGAAAGAGAGAGATTGTGGATCCTTCTCGGCAGACATGGCAACCTCATTAGTTGTGGGGCGATGCAGATGCTGCTCTGATTGAGGTCCCAGGGGCGAAGATGAATTAAAGCTTTTAAAACCCCTCGCTACCTGGCGGTCCCATCAGTGCGCCCATGACTGCTGCATGGCCGCGCTTCGTTGAAACCGAATTTCATTTTAAATTCTAGTGGAGATCCCAAAGTTTCCAAAAATACCAAATATCTCCTGCTGAATTACAGGGAAAATGTGTATAAAATGATGCACAAGACATCTCAATATTTTCCATTTGTCGTAATGATGCAGCCATAAAACAGTGGCATCCTGGGTTTGAATATTTCATTCTATATAAGTATCTTCAATGAAGCGCTGTAAAATTTGAGGGAAAATCAGGAAGTAAGGGGTTAAACTCTGGTAAACACACATATGCATTTTCACAAATAACAGTTTTATCTCCCAAACACACAAACATATAACAAGCTATTGGTGCAAATGTGGCACAATTTCATGCTGTCCTCAAACTGTCACCATGCCACCTCGTTTTGCTGCTCCAGCTTGGACAGTGTCCTTGTTTATTTACTCCTATGGGATCCACTCTGCTCAGGCTCCTGGATCAGGTTTTGGGGTGTTGGGAGTAACAGCAGCCTTGTGATGTGGCGTCTTATTGAACCACCTGTCACTCAATCCCTGTAACACTTAACAGCCCTGCGAGCCAAGCGAACCAGACTGAACAAACACAGATAACAGTCTTCTCATTTACCTGTTGCTATACAGCCTGAGCTTTGAAAGGAAAAACCAATAGAGCGATTAATGTTTTTAGTTGGCCAATCAGGGAATAAGGCGCAGGGAGCATCCATTTCCCCTGCTGTGTAATTCTTGATTGCTTTATCTTCGGTGATGAGCACACAGGCACATTAATGCTGCCTTGCTAACACACAATTTTTTGCCGTTAAAAGTACAAGATGCTCTTCATTTTAATATTAGCCAGAAATATCAACGCCTTTGAGCGGAATCAAAAGCAATCAATTGTCAGCCGGGTTTTACACCGGCCGATTTTTAGCCCGAGATGAAAATGCAGTTCTGAACAAATAAAAATCTATGCGCTCTTGAGACGACGCAGGTGAATGGCATGATGATGATGGCTCAGCCTTGATTAAAAACCGTTGTTGATCTTCTGTTGAAGTACAAATGTTCTGACAGCTCAGAACAGCACTTTGTAATGCAGGTCAGAGACGCCCGCCTCCTGCTATTCAGCCGCCGCTCTGCGTCTCCTTCAAGGCAGAAGCTTTCACACGGCAGCGGGGCAATTGGAGCCCGAAGAGCGAGAAACAAAAACATTTATTTTAGTTGTTTCTATGGAGCAACAGCATTCATTATACTCGCGAGCACATTCCATTCTTTCCTGCCTCGCACACACGAAACACGTCATACACACACAAATCTCCCAAAGCATATAAACAGCAGCCTCAGTTTAAATTAAGGCTTTTTCCAATATCCAATATCCAATATCCAATGTCTTTGTGCACTGATCTTTGCCACTGTCCAGCCCTCCACTTCCCATCATCCCCCCTCGTCTTCCTCTCTGCTCGTCCTTCACTGTACCCTGCTCCAGCGCTCCACCCTGCCCTCTGTCCTTGGGGTGCTTCGACCCAGACTAGTAGAGAAACCAATTACTGACCCAGATGCCGTACAGACGCACACCACACACACTCTCACACACACACTTCTCCCAGAAGAAGATCTGCTATCGTTCTCCCGGCTGCATGTTGTTTTCCATTACAGACTGATATTA
This sequence comes from Holocentrus rufus, assembly GCA_900302615.1. NCBI lineage: Eukaryota > Metazoa > Chordata > Actinopteri > Holocentriformes > Holocentridae > Holocentrus > Holocentrus rufus. The sequence goes on along the minus strand of OMLF01042945.1, from coordinate 1,071 downwards.
AGGCCGTCCCTGTATGTGTGCACTTCACGACGTGTGTGCACGTGCATGCTTCTGTGCGTGTGTGTGTGTGTGTAGATGTGGCTATGTGTACACTCTGCAAGAATGCAATTACAACATGTCCACAGGTCCGCCAGTTGAACTAATGAAATAAGCGCGGGGTTACTGTGTGTTTGAGTGACCTGCTATCGGCACCGTGCAGCTACAATGGGCTCAGGAGTGTGACTGGCTATTGTTGTTCACAACAAAAACCGGGGGGAGATAATCGGTTGACACGAGGTAACCCGCAGCCCCATGCGGTTCCTCAAAACTCAGCCCCTTGCAGGCCCACACTGACAGATCTGATGCTTTCTAATGAACATTATGCTGTTATTAAGCTATTCCTGCGGATCAAATTAAATCTTGTGACGGTAGCTCATTAATGCCTCCCCCACTGGCACATTTCATGGGCAAATTTCAAGTGGTGTCACAATGTGGTATCAGCCTGGCGAATGCATTTGATTTGCTCCTCGGGTCTCCCTATGATGACTTGAGGACTGGAGGGTTACCATATGCCATTTAGCTGCTAGCGTCCTCTTCTGTGGATTCGTGCTGAATTTTTTGCATGTTTAAGGAGCCGTTTTCCATTTTGATAATCCTGAAGCGCGCCACTTCTTCAGCACGAGACCGGGTGACTGTTGTGTCAAAAAGGTGCGGCTATATTACATGCAAATAGCCCCTATCAACATCACCCAGTGCCCACTTGATGTCTTAAAATGGAGAGGGATGTTTGATTGCCCACTGCTGAGCAAACAACGCTGCAAGATAGCAGAGGGCGGGATCCGACACATGCTCCCATGTCCAGATAACGCATCAGAGTAATGCACATGCATGTTACAGCTGGCTCACTCCCAGCCCAGCAGCATGGCAATCACATGGACGCGGCGTCCTTCATATTGAACCATGGGAATCACACAGCAGCCAGCAGACGAGGTGGATGAATGCTAATTCATCTCTCACCTACAGTAATGCTCACTTCCTGTGCCATTATTGAGGAAGCCGTCAATCTGGACATGGTAGCGAGGTAGTTAAAAG